>JANHZU010017141.1:0-13494 GCA_032468055.1 Acrochordus granulatus | reverse complement strand
GCTGCCAAAGAAGCCCATTTTGTCCCCGCCAGCTGACATTCTTTTGCAACATGCCCAGCTTGCTAGATCATTTTGGACAGGTAGAAACTCTTGGAAAACGGTGGTCCCTCAGGTAACCCAGTCCCAAGCCAAGTAGAGCTTTATAGGTAACAACCAGCCACCTTGAACTGAACCTGGAAACATACTGGCAGCCAATGCAGCTCACACAGTAATGCTGTTACATGTGTCATGTATCTGGCACCAATTACTACCTGCACAGCCGCATTCTGCACACTTGGAGATTCCAAATGCTCCTCAAGGGCAGCCCCAAGTAGTTGCAGTAGTCTACATACTGCAGCAGTATTGCTGCCCAAGATGACTCTCCTCAGCCTGTATTCATGTCTGTGATTATTCCTAGCTACCTGAAGGACTTTCCACTGGTCCCTCTTGAATTTACCTTTCCAGTAGAGAAGTCTGGCCTTCTCCTGAATTTTATACTGTCCTGTATAAGGTTTGCTATCTCCATCTTAGTGTCAGCAGCAATTTTCACAATATTTTCTAAGTGTTGGCTCCTGGCAACTATCCAGACAAATTCCTGCAGTTTTCTTGGCAAGTTTTTTTGGAACTAGTTTGCCATTTCCTTCTTAGGGCTAAAAAAAAGCAACTGGCCCAAGGTCGCTCAGCTGTCTTTGTACCTAAGGCAAAACTAGAATTTCCCCATTTCAATCCCTCACAAGTCAATACACTGAAAGGTACTGAGCCAAGAAGGGAGCCTTGTGATACACCCCACCACATTTCCCCCCACCCTGACACAGAGCCCTTGACAGACTCATGCTGGGTGCAGAGATTTAACCAGCTCTGTGTCTACCTAATGGTAGCCCAATCCAGTCCATGCTGTGTCTTTTGTTCCATCAGATTCTCCTAGGAGAAGTTGTTAGATGTTTTGTTGAAGTCCATGGTTAACTACATTGATTATTCTATCAAAAAAAGAGATCTGTTTGGTTGGCAAAGTGACTGCTCCAGAATTTTTTCTGGCATTGGTGCCAAATCAGCACTGATCCATAGTTCTTCTTCTCTCCCGCTCCTTTCTGAAGATAAGAGCAACTATCCTTTCCCAATCATCTGGGTATTAACATCTGTTCTCCATGATGGGTGGACCCCACCATTACATGTTAGAAATCCTGGGTTGTAGTTTAGGGTGAAAAACAAATAATGCCATTTAACAAAGCCTGATTAAAATCAGGGGAGTTCAAATTGGGATTCCCTGCAGCTCCTGAAATCTTTGTGTGTGATCCCAGTGCTCCTTCTAAAGTTGCCATCAGAATATACAGGAATAAAATTATGAGCACATCAACCACATTTTGTTCTGCCCCTGCTGCCATTTGTCTTCATCATTGCATTGGAAACAACAAACTTGGTCCCTGAAGTGCACAAAGGGGTACAGATTGATCTGTCACTATTGTAACATATAGCATTTACCCCAAAGCCTATTAATCCTGAATTTAAGACAAATTCCTCATAAAAGGGTAAGTACTGTGCAGTATCTCTCTTGCCAACCCTGTAAGACCAGTCCTGGAGCTTCTCCTTTGACACATATGCACAAATCATACTTTAATGTGGGCATATACAGCTCCTAGAAGCTACACTCCATAAGAAAAGATAAAAAAGCAGGGCCAGGACAAAGAATGAGTTTGCTGTAATTGAAACAATAACTTCTGATTGACTCTTAATTTATAAAATGAATGGATCCTCATCTGCATATCTCAATCATTTGCACACACACAAACGCACATAAATATCTCAAACTGTAGCAAAGGAGAGGAGAGGAGACCAAAGCAAAGCATGGGCACGGAAGATGGAAGGGAAGCCGAACAGCAATGAGACACTGAGACTCAATGAGAGAAAGCGGGAAGGTAAAGACCCTACAGGCAGGCACCCCGCCCAAGCCACTCGAGAAATTTGTCCCAACCCACTCCTTCACTATTTTTCTATTTGATTGTCAGGAGTGTCAGGGAACCTCAATCCCTCCCCACATAATTCCCGGGAAAAGCTCTTCCTCTTTAAAAGATCTGAAACTCAGTGGAGGAAATGCCATCAAGGCAATTAATACCTAGGCAATTCTAGTCATTAGATACACAGCTGGAACAGTGGACTGAACTCAAGCAGAACTAAAAGCCATGCATAGGATGGCTATGCATAGGATGACCAGAAAAATAATGACAATGAGTCATGCCCTTCATCCCCTACCAAGGAAAAAAGGTGGGAGAGTATACCAGCGAGCTGAAGAATAGCTGAAGGGCAGTGTACTAAAGCTGGTATACCAGGAAGGCTTACTGAGGACAGGAGAGACGGAACTGGCATCCAAGAAAGACCCAATGAAGAACAGAAAAGAGACATGACCAGTAAATTTAAAAAAATAGAAAGCAAAGCGGACAATAACAAGACCTGGCAATGGCTAAGAGCAGGAATACTGAAGAAAGAGACAGGAGAGCTCATTCTGGCTGCACAAGACCAAGCCTCAAGAACAGATGCATACAAAGACAGAATTGAGAAGACAGCAACAGACAGCAAATGCCGCCTCCGCAGAGAAGCTGAAGAAACAGTGGACCACCCAGTTGGCTGCTGCAGGAAGATCACACAGACTGATACAACAGCGTGACAAAGTAGCAGCAGCGGCGCATGGGAACATCTGCAAGAAATGCCGTTCGCCCGCCAGCAAGACCCGGTGGGTCCGCGAAGCAGAGACAGTGAAAGGAAAGGAAGCCGCTCAATTGCTCCGGGGCTTCGGAATTCAAAGAGACAGGCGCCTGCCCGCGGTGAACAGGTGTCGACGAGGAAGACAAAATGTCAGGACGGTGGATGGAGCAGTACCCGAAGACAGCGGAAGAGAAGAGAGGAGAACTGGAGAAAATCACAGAACACCAAGACCTGCAAACAGGAGTGGAACGGCTGCGGCAGAAGAAAGCAAAAGCGGTACCAATACGAAGAGGGCCTTGGGTGCAATCCCCAAACAGCTGGAGCACCGCTTGGACACCACCGGCACTGACGAATTCACATTACTCAGAACAGCTGACCTCCTGCAACACTGCCTTTAACAGCACCCAAGGACAGCACCTGCCTCTCCCAGGGTGTTGGGAAAAATTCGATAGATGGACAAAAATGCCAAGTCCCGTATAAACTTCTGGCTGACTGAACGACGAAAAATAATATAATTAAAATGGCAAGATGAAAGGAGGGGAGCAAACTGTGCATGGCGGGAGACGGGATTGACTAATCCGGCAACCACCTCCACGAAGACAAACCCCAGCGCAGCGCTGAGCCAATTGCCGCGCCGGGTCTTCAGGCCCTCTCTGAAGATCAAACAGGCGCATGTTCCGGTTCTACGCTGGAACCCCATGGCTCCCTCAAAGAACTCCGATCCAAGCCTGACTCCTGCATTTGCAGTTATTGGCACAGGGCAGCCAACAGGGTGGTGAAGCTGCAAAAAAAAGGAAAATACGATCTTGAGATGCAGCTACTCTGCCTTGCTCGGACCCTCTGCCCCCTTCTGGGTACCACAGTTAGAAAACAGCAACAGATGGAAGCGAGTCCAGCAGGGGTCAACCCCAGTGGTGAAACCCTAAGGCGGAAAGCGTTCGAAGTCTGCAAAGAGAAGACCGAGGCCAGGGAGGCCAGCCGTCTCTGAATCCCTGGCAGCGAGGAGGGAGCGGGCTTGCTCCCGTGGCCCTGCACACCGGATGCGTCGGACTGGGTTGCATTCGAGGGCGTCTCCCCAAGCCACACGCGGCAGCCAGCCGCGTGACAGCCAGGCCTGCTTAGCACTCGGTGCCGCGTGGTGAGAGGTGGGCAGCGCTGGAAGAGGGCCTTCTTATCCGGGAAGGCGGGCAAAGCGCCGCCGGCTCATGCGCCGCGTGTGCTCTCCACCCAGAAAAACGGGGCCTGGCAGGGAACTCTGCATGATTCCTCATCCTGCGTGGAATCCTGTATCGTTCCTTATCCATCCCCTTCGACGTAATCTTCAGAAGCTGTTATACTTCTAGCAAATCGTGAGAACAAGACGCCCTGTTTGAAGGTCAGAGAATCGCGAAAATTAAAGATAAGTCAAGCAGGTTGGCGATTTTTAAGATTTATTAACTGGTGGTTTTTTTCCAAACTGGCTTTCCATCCTAGAGGAGAATCAAGCAACATTTAGGATATTATTTAGTATTTTGGGTAATAGTTTTTTAATGCATTTAAAAGTAGATGAAAGGCAGTATCAAAAATTAATACAATTTACTACAGGCAGTCCTCATCTTATGACTGACCACTTGAAGACCATCCAAAGTTACAATGGCCCCCCAAAGATACTTATGACCTGGCTCCAAGGTTCTGATGGCTCCTCTCCCACCCTCCCCAATCACATCACCGCATTTTGGATGCTTGGCAACTGGCTCACATTTTTGGCCGTTTGCAGCCTCTCATAGTCACTTGGCCCCAGTTTAAAACATTTTTGTTGAAAACCAACATTTATTTCTGGTTTTCAGCAAAACACCCATAATGAACAATGGGTTTGTTTAATGACCATGCAATTCACTTGATGACCGCAGTGATCACTGTATTACCACCGCAAAAAAGGTCGTAAAATCAATTGGTCATGTGGGTGACCCACTTTACAACCATCATGACCTATCACCATAATGGGCAGGCTCCATTACAGCCATGAGTCAAGGACTACCTGTAGAATCCAATTTAAAATCAGAATTAAAATTTGGTTGTGGCTGCTCCATCACTGGAGGTTTTCAAGAAAAAACTGGATAACCATTTGTCCAGAATGGTGTAAGGACTCCTGCCTAGGGCAGGGGGCTGGATTAGAAGACCTCCAAGTCCCTTCCAGCCCTATAGTTCTATGGTTGTATGAGTGGCCCATAGGGCCTAAAAGCGAATCTATTTTTTATCAGTTGTGTCCCACTTGAAAACAGTCGTTCAACATGGTATGGATGGTGCTTCCTCTTCCCGTTTGGCCCTGCGACACCCCCCGCGAGGCAGAGGGAACCGCCGGAGAGTGACCAGCCCAAAGCCCCCAGGGTCCCTCCCTGCCTGAACGTTGGCGAGCATCTGAGTCTCATCCAGCTCCTTCACCCCCAGCCACACTGGGTCTCGGCGGGTCCGAACCACATCTTTCTGCGTCGGGAATGAAGCCTTAAGCCCTGAAGAAGGCCACTGAAGACGCAGCACTTCTAGGTCCTTCCAAAATGTTCGTAAGCCAGGGACAAGCCTGGTGGAAGTCGGCTGCAGAGGACCAGCTCTCGGTGCAAAAAAGCTCTGAACTGCAGCGAGTCGGAAGGAGCCGCGGCTGGTGTGCCTCGCGGAGGGAATCGGTCGGCGCTCCTCAAACTCAGCAGCGCGAGGATGCGTGCGCTTCAGCTCCATAACTCCCCAGCTGAAATCTGGGGCCGAAGTCCACAAAGTCGCCCGGTTGAGAAGCGCCGTTCGAGAGTGGCCCGGGTGGCTTGTGGCGGCTGTAGGGCTGCGGACGGTGCGGCTGCCCCCAGTCTGTTCCCATCTCCACCGCCGCCGCTTGCCGTGCGAGGCCAGAGCCAGCGCTCCGAAGTCCCCCCGCTTCCCTCCGGCCGCTCCTCGTCCTGGCTGCTCTCTCCGACGCCGTCTTGTTGCCGGTGACCTTCCCAAGAGGGGCTCAGACCCAGAACTGGAGGTACCGCAGCCGCTAAACGAGGCTCTCTCAAATTTGGCAAGTTTAGAAGATGTGGAACAGCACGCTGGCTGCGGAGTTCGGGAGCTGAATCCACGTACCTCAGAGTTGCCGAGGTCGAGAAACCCTGGCCCAGCCAGTGCAGAGAGAAAGGGGCGGTGCGTTCTCCTGAGCTTGACCAGAGGTATCTGCCAAATGTGGTGAAAAAGCCCAGAGGGTGGCCACAGCAGTGTGGCTGAAGCTCCACCTGTTTTTTATCACCACACACATGGCAGGAGAGCCTCCCGGACTCACAAACACACACGGGCTGTCCTTCGTGTCATTCTCCAGCATGAATCACTGACGGCTCCTCTGCTGAAACCCATTGGTGCGCTTGCACCAGACCTCCGCAGGGCCCGGGGGACATTTTCCATGCGCTTAGGCTGTCCTGACGTACCTGCACGGCGCTTCCTTCCATCGACCGTCAGTGCAGCGTTCAGACTTCGCAAGCCCTGAGCAGCAAACGTTCCCCTTCGCACCTGCATGGTTCAGATCCGTGGTTTTTAAGATTTCTACACTGCTGGCTGCTCCGTGATCTGGGTCCTCCCCTGAACTTTCTGCCCGCTGCCCCTCCCTGCCTCGGTCGTCAGTTCCTACATTGGGTATTCATAAAACATGCCAGTTTAAGTTGCGGTGGGTAACTCATTGGCCTGCACATGTGGGCGGACCAGCCCTTCAGCAAGCCTACCGCTGTGTGTCTCAAACGCGGCATGGACTTCAGCTCCCAAATTTCCCCCGCAGAATTCGGGCGTCAAAGTCCACACCTCCTGAAGCATCAAGTTGCCAAGGTTAAGTGACTTGCCGCAGGGCTTCCCCTTCGTCTTCTCTCCACCTGATGTTCCCTTGGGGAGGCAGGGTGCACCTCTGGTCAACACCCCCAGGACCCAAATGGTGAAGCATGTTTGTAGAGTGTGGCCCCAATTCCCGGAAACAGCTCTGAGCAGCAGGCTGGTCACGGCTCCCGGTGGTGGCTGGGAAGGCAGGGGACAGGCAGGGGGCAGCCCGGCCCCACCAGAGGCCCCCCCTCCAAATCCATCTTCTCCGGCCTCTGGGAGAAAGTTCAGAGAAAGGTACGGGAAACCCCCCGGTGGCCTCGTTAATCCTGACCCCGGGTTAAAGCCAGGTCGTCAGCCAGATGGGCAAACAGCCTTGCCACAGTTCGTGGCAACCCTCGCTGGCCCGGGAAGGCAGGGAAAGCGATTCGGCTGCATGACCAGCCGGGACGTTTCCTGCTCCATGCTCAGCTGCTGCCGTACTTGCCGTGCGAAGCAGGGCAGTGCGCAGCATAATCAAGACGAGAGGAAGACTGGCCTCAGGCAGGCACCGAAAGGGGCCTTGAGCCTTGCGTTTCCTTGGCATTTTCAAAGGCTCTGTTTGCAATGAAGGGCTGCAGATCAGGCTGTGCCGAGTGAAATCTATTCCTGGCGACGGGATTTGACAAGCCTGGCAAGGGGAAGAAGGTTGCATAAGATCTGCTGCTGGAGATCCCTGAAGCACATCCAAATTAAGACGGGACATTAAGAAAACGAACTGAGCAAGAAAAGTCTCCCGCTATTAAATGGATTGATTTTTTCCTTTGGTCTGGGCAGTCTTCCTCAGTTCAAGCCTTCCGGATGTGTCGCGCATTAGTTCCCATTCTGTGCATCCACAGGATTGTGAAACTTTACACTCGACGCATCTCGAGGCATTGCCTGGGGGAAGCTGCTGGAGGGGTCATTGACCTGAGGGTGGGGAATGGCATCACAATTCTTCTGAACAGAAGTAGGAAGACAGCATTCCCTCCGGAAAGGGTGAGTTGGCCACAGTTCAGAAGTGGGGCTGTGATCCAAGGCCACTCCTGCATATGAGAAGCGTAACGGAGGAGTGCCAGGGAAGATCTGAGCCACGCTGCTTCCTCACAGGGGCAGGAGAAGACCGACTGTCTTGTACCCAGTGCTCTTCCACATCTTCATAAAAGACCTAGATGAAGGGATCATCAGATTCACTGATGACCCAAAACTGGCGGGAATTGCTAACACTTCAGAAGACAGACTCAGGATACAGGAGGAAGGATCTTGACAGACTTGAACCACTGTTGAACCACAAGTTCAAGGCAGTTCAGTGGTGAGAAAAGTAAGGTCCTCCACTCAGACAGGAAACACCAAATGCGCAGGTAGAGGGTAGGCAGTACCTGGCTAAGTGGTGCTACCTGTAAGAGGGATCTGGGTGTCCTTGTGGATCACTGCTTAAGTATGAGTCAGCAGTGCGCTTCAGCTGCCAAAAAAGCCAACGCAGCCCTGGGCTGCATCAACAGAGGGACAGCATCAAGAACACGGGAGGTGATAAATACTGCTCTATAGTGCATTGGTGAGGCCACATTTGGAATGCCACGTCCAGTCCTGGTCACCACGATGCAAAAAAATGCTGCAACCCTTGAAAGAGTACAGAGAAGAGCAGCAAAGATGATAGCTAAGTCATATGATGAATGGGAGCTAGGTATGTTTCGCCGAGCAAAGAGAAGATTCGAAGGGAGACATGAGAGCTGCCTTCTGATATGCAAGGGGCTGTCACAGAGAAGAAGGGGTTGACTCCAAGGCACCTGAGGATAAGATAAGAAGAAGTAATGGGGGAAGCTTGTGAAAAGGAGATCCAACCTGGAGCCAGGGAGAAAGTTCCTGACAGTGAGAAAAATTAATCAGAGTTGTGGGTGCTCCATCACTGGAGGTTTTCAAGAAAAAAATGGACAACCACTTGTCTGGGGTGGCATAAGGTCTCCTGCCCTGGGTAGGGGGCTGGACCAGAAGACCTCCTGGGTCCCTTCCATCCGCAGGGCCCTATGATTTTATGATTCCGGCACGTAGTGGCCCAGCCAACAGCTTTACGGCTTAGCCTGCCTCTCAGACCTGCATGCGATCGCTTGGTTGAAAAGAGAATTCCTTCTCTGAACATCAAGACCGTGGAATAAAATGCAGTGTGCTTGTTCTGGGCGCCTTTCGAAGTGGCTCTTGCTTTACATGTGGCCTTCAGCAGCGCCTCCAGAGGAAGGACAAACACGCAGGACGAAGATGATGAAGGATGGGAGTCCTGGGTAGAGATTTCGGAGACGCACACAAAGGAACGGGTGGGCCATTCCTTTGAATTCCTCTGGGCGACGGAGAAGCCCCGGACAGTTTTTCAGGGCAGGGCTCCTGCCTTTGGAAGCACTCCTGGGAAAGAAAGTTGCGGGAGAAGTCGCTTCCTCGTCTCTTCCCTGGGGCTGAAGGGAAGCCCGCAGGGCTCCAGGGACCTGCAACGAGGACTGCGCCACGAAAGCAGGAATTCGCGTCCGGCACCCACTCGCCCCTGCATCAGTAGAGAAGTGCTGCGCTCCACACCAGGGCTCCAGATGCTCTCCCTCTCTGAATGCGGTGCGCCAACCACAGCTGGGTGAGCGCGGGCCAGTCGCTCTCTCTCCGCCCAGCCCACCTCACAGGGCTGCTGCTGTGGGGGTATAGGAGGAGGAAGCTGTGTCGAACACGTTCGCCGCCTTGAGTTGTTTGTCACAATAATAAAGGCGGGATGCAAATAAATAAAATAAAAATAAATAGCCACTATGCCAAATGGGCTTTCTCTTTGAACAGATTCCTGAAATGATTTTATCTATCAGCAAAATGAATGTAAACTTCCAGAATTTTTTTAGATTTGAGACTCATTTTGGCCCTTTTACAAGAATCATAAGAATCCGAACAATATGTTTTATTGTTCTTTTTGTTGCTGTAATATTAATAGGAGTGAGCAATAGAGTTTTGGATGACAGCAGAGAACCAGGATGTCCCATTCACAACAACCCTAGATGGTATTTGTGGACCTCACCCCACCAAAAATTGCTGAGTGATGTGGTCATGAAGTGAATTATCACGTGGCCCTGCCTAATCTTGTGACTTTTTTTGCTGTTGTCATTAAGTGAATCACATGGTCATTAAGCAAATCTGACTCCCCCCATAGACTTTGTTTGTCAAAAGCCCCCAGGAGGTTCACAAATGGCAATCATGTGCCCTCAGGATGCTGCAACTGTTGTAAATCCATGCCAGTTGCCAGGAATTTGAATCGCAATCATATGACTGTGGGGATGCTGCGACGGTCATATGTTGAAGACTTGTGCCAACTTCTTCCCAGAAGAAGTTGATCCTTACCTGCCTGCCATCCTTCCCCGCAGCTGCTGCCATCTCTGATCTCCCAGCAGGTCCCCTCAGCACCCGCTGCCCGACCGCCTCCTCCCCGCGCTTCCGCCCAGCTGCTGCACCCTGGATGCTCCCTGAATCAGCTCTGCCCGCAACGAAGCCACCCCGTTTCATCCCGTGCACATGCAAAAGATGCCCACTTTGCTCCAGGCACGAGCCACCTGCACTAGCTGCTTCATCCATGCACCCGTTTGTGCCTGGAATATTTTGCACATCCTTTATGAACCATATTTTCATTGATTTATCTTTTAATATGGCCACTTCTGAATGTATTTTTTCTGCATCAAGAAAAAAGAATATGTGCTTTAATCTGTGCTTATTAAAGAAACATTTTCATTGCAAATCAAGGAGCAAAACTATCAGAAGTGTTCTGGTGTGCATATTCTCTTTCATTATTGAAAGAACTAAAATTAATGCGTTAATTGAAAAAAAATGGTTGAATTTCTAATGATTTCCAAAGCTCCATGATACTGGAGTACTGAGACATTATAGTCATACATAGTATCTGTGCAGTACCTTGTGTGATACCTGAATCTCTTCTCAATATTTCAAAGGGATGGACTGACGATAAATCACAATGTAAAAAATGAAGCAATAATTTTTGTACAATGCTTTTTACTTGTAGTAATCATTAATAAAATAATAGCTCCTATAATAGATCTTCAGCATGCTGTATTCTCCTACTTTATAAAGCCATTTATTGTGGCTTTCTAACTGCTCTCTTCGAATGAGAGATGGGGGAATACATGCTGGGAGAAGCAGGCAGACATTTCTTTTCCATAGTATCTAATGGGTTACAGAGTCTGAGAACATCAAGGACTATGATTTAGAAGCCTCCAGATATCGCGGACTATAGGAGCATTTTCCTGCCTGAATTTGGAATGTAAACGCTCTGAGCAAAAGTGCTGGGCGAATGGGATCGAACGGGTTCAAGACGGCAGGCCGACTGTAGGTAAACGTCCATGGAGATTCTTAGTCATCCAGGTCATGATTACCACAAAAAATTGCAAAAAAGGCTTTTTTTTGAAAGGCAATTGGACTTCTATTTTTGATTTTTCCACTTTGAAGACATTTTGTTTCCCATCCAGGAAGCTTTTTCATTCTTTTTTCATTTTTTTTCCCATTTAGTCTGAATCGAGAAAGTTTCCCGAATGGGAAGGAAACATCTTCAAAACAGAAAAACCAAAAATAAAAGTCTGGTTGCCTTTTGAAAAAGCTTTTCTTGCAATCTTTTTGCATCAACCGTAGGCCAAAGTATAGGGGATGTTTTGGTTCTTTGCAGTGCTGCCTTCCTCAGTTGTGTAGCATCACAATTGTGTGACTTCCCTCTTTCTTTGTCTCTTCGTGTTTAATGATTAAGAGCTGCTTTACAAAGACCTCACCTTCCTATAACTTTGTACAACTATTTTATGACCCAGCGCTCACTTGGATGTTTTTACGAAAATGAAAATGGGGGGGACTCACCAGCTCAAGCAGATGGGGAACAGAGAGGCTCGGAGTGGCTCCGTGGGAGGAAGTGACAGAGGGCAGATTCCTGAAGCTTTCACCTGCTGGTTCCCGAGAAAATGGAGCCCGTCTGGCAATGCCCTTAAGCTTAAGAAACTACTTTGGTCTCCTCACCGAGCTGTTCTGATTCCTCGTGCCTGACAGAAAAGTCTTTGTTCGTTTGTTAAGCCACATGGGCTCTGTATAGGCCTGACTTAATCCTGACAACGACTTGGACCTGCCATGCTAAAAGGTGGAAACGTGAAGCCATTAATTTAAAAGCTCATTCCCAAGGGGGGTTGACTTATTTAATGAATTTATAAAACTGCCCATCTACCCAAGGAATTCTGAGAGGCAAACAGAAGTGCAGCGTAACCGAACTCTCTGAATCGTTGCATCAAAGGGCTGAAAGGGAGCTGGGAGGTCCAAGCCCCCGAGGGGGAACCCCCCAGCCGTTTGACAGCCATCCGGTCCTTGAGAGCCTGCAGTGGCCAAGCATCCCTGACTCCAGGAGTCAGGCTCTTCCGCTGCTCCAGAGCTTCCATAGCCAGGAAATTCCTCCTTGTTTTGGTTTTGGTTCTCCCTCGGTAATTCTGGCTTTCTTGGTGAAGCCATTGCTGGTGTCCTACCCTTGAGCAACCCAGAGAATAAGTCTCCACCTCTCCCTCAGCACAGTCCTTCTTGGACTGGAAGGCTGCGGTCCGACCGTCTCTTTTCTAGAGAGCTGAGAGACCATTTATTCTTTGTAAAGTGCACTGCAATCCCTACTTGGTGGATCCTTCTGCAAATGGACATGATGGGTGATTTTAAATATGAGTCTCATTTACATTAGGCACTTACTAATTTCCCTCTCCAAAATTCATACATTCCTAAGATTTGCAGGGTGGTGCAAGGGGAAAAGATGCTGGAGAGCTTTGCTTGCTGGAAGTTGCGCCAGAAGTTTTCACTGCCCCCTCCCCACGTGATGGCAAGCAGACAGCTGGAGAACGAGGCAGCAACTTTGTGAGGCATTCAAAGAGAGCCTGGAAGAGGAGAGACATTGTTATCTCACCTTCGCAATTAGGAGAGTACTCCTCATCCTCTGCTCAAGGACACGACAGCTGCATTGTTGCCATTCAAAAGTTGAATTGGCACAATTCAGTCTTTCTGCCAGGGATGCCTTTGAGTGCCCTTCCATTTTGGATAGCCTCCCAGATTATATTTGCAGCCTTGTTGGCCCCATTTTGTGTTAAGGTTAAGAAGAAGGAGGCTTCAAATTTAGGATGAAGCATAAACCAGTGTGTAGGAAAAGAAAGGTGCTAGTTTCCCCAGACTGGATCTGTCAGAACACTTAACCTTATCAAAAGAAAGTGTGATGTTTGTATTTGTGGGTGGTATATGGATAGGTGGGAGAAAGAAGAGAACAAGAAAACAATTTTGGCAATTTTGCAGGTTTTATCTGGAAAAACATTGGGGCACTCATAGGCTGCAATCAAAGCTGCAGAAATACTGTACATCTGAAAATGGACCAATGTTGTTTTGAAATCTGGAGAGACCAGAGTTGTTTCATCTGAATAGGTGGGGGCTGACCTGCCATCTCTTCTTTCCTATTTCAGTCCTTGCCCAGACAAAAGTAGGCAGGTCAGGATTATAAGTAGAACTTAACAGTCCCATCTGCAATGCCTGAGTGATAGGTGGGGAGAGACGAATGAACTGCAGCTCCAGAAAGGGGAATGAACCAGAGATGCTTTCCTCCCCCGGGCACTGGGGTCAGTGGGGTGGAGTCCACTTTATAATTTATTATTATAACATAGGTCACTATTTTATAGAATATTATTTTATATTCCCCCCCAGTGAGGCACCACCTTGCTGTGGTTGGGGGGCTTGCATGCTCTGAAGAAGATGAACGTTATGCCTGAGGTTGAACCATACTGGACAGGTCTCATCAGAGGAGCCAGACGAAGAGTGTCGCCCACCCATAAAAATATGAGAAGTAAATTACAGAAATCCAAAACAGCTCAGTCGTCACCCAGGTCAACAAGGACCGCGCTAGATGTTGTTGGGGATCCTGGACATCTAGTGGAAAATGGGCTACAGGACTCCACTGGAGAAGGAAATGGCAAC
>JANHZU010017079.1:0-13503 GCA_032468055.1 Acrochordus granulatus | reverse complement strand
TGGTGGTGCTGGCTAGGTTGGGGAAAGGTGGGGCCAAGTCCAGATCCAGATGGTGCACTGGAGTCCCAATCCACGGAGCTCTGCAGAACTGAGGCGGCAGATCCATCTGAGAGGCTGCTTTGAGAGGGGAAGGCAGCCTCTTCCTGGCTCTCTGCCAAAGGCTGAAATTCTTGTGCATACCCTGGGAGTCCCCATTTTTTTCTGAGTGCCACCGAGTCATCCCAAAGAGATTCTTCTGAGAGGGATGGGAGATCCGCACCTCCAGTTGCTTGGCTCAAGGAAGACGACTCATCCTGCCTGTCATTTTCCCCATGGTTGCCAGGCTTAGGTTGTCTGGCTCTTCTATTCTGGAACCAGACCTGAAAAAGGAGGATTGAGAAAAACATGCTCTATTATTTCAAAAGTGAGACCTTATGAAATCAAAGGTTGGTGTCCAACAGAAGAGAATGTCTGGTGCTTTTCTCCCCTTGTGTGTTGCCTTTCCACTGGCTTTTTCCCTAATCTGTCCTTCCAGGCGCTCAAGTCAGAGTTTCGTGCCTTGGCCTCACGGAATGTAAGCCCCTAATGTGGATGTGGCTTGCGGGAGTTCCCACCCGTGGAAACGCGCCTCTGCGCCGGCCTTGGGTTCTCTGCGCCCTCCCTACCTCGTCCCCGTCACCAGTGGCCCCGTTTGGGGGGACGCGCACCGCGATGTGTCCTCACGTGTATGCGGGGCTCCGGGATAGCCAGACGGTGCGCCAGCCTCTCGCGGGCCTCGTAACCCGGGTAGGGATTCGCCTCGAAGGCCTCGGTGAGCTGCGCCACTTGCTCTTTGGTGTAAATGGTGCGCTTCCTCCGCTCTCCTCTAGCCGCGCCGACTTTGCGCCACTTTCCTAAAGGGAGAAAGAAACGGGAGGCAGACCTGAAGCGCAACTTGGCCCTGGGAGGAGACGGGCAGGGTCCTCTCGGCCGCGTTTCCCAGCCCCACGCACCCACTTCGTTCGACTCGGAGGCCGCGTCTGAATTGGCGAGCACGGGATCGCCGAGAGCAAGTGGGTCGCCCCAAACCCAGAGAAGCCCCTTCCTGACATTTTCTCCCCACGGCCCGCCCTCCCAAACATGGGGGGGGACGAATTCGATGCTTGCCCCACCGCGCGCGCCCTCTGCTCGAGACACGACGCTCGCGTGGCAGCGCTTTCCGATTCTGCCGGGTCGGGAGAGCCTTGCAATGGATCATTACAGATGATAAGTCCCACTTCATACATTTTGTAATTCTTTGCGAACTGACGGCGGATTCTAAATTGCGGTGTATGCGCGGATCCCAAGAAAGAAACGAACGGCGGCCGGGTTGTCGGAGCCGCGACTCCCGGCGGAAAAGCGGCCGATAAAACCGCCCGTCGCCGTCCGCCAAGCTTTGGCCCCCGAAAGGAAGAAAGCCAACGCGCGAAGGAACAGGTCTCCCGAGGGCGAATTCTTACCCGAGTTGGTGGGGTTCATTTCGGAAATTCTCTCTCAGAAGAAAGGCGGCGGGTTTTTCCGCGATCGAAAGGGTCCCGAAGAGGTCAAAAGTGCCGCTAATATTTTTGGAAGGCGCTTTTATCCTCCCCCGGTCCCTGGGTTCAATCTCTGGCCTACCCCTCCCAATAGGCAGAATGGGGGTGGTCAGGATCCTTCTCTTTTACGATGGCCATTGCTATCCCCCCCCCGCCCCACTGATTTACACAATGAAAAAAGCAGGAGAAGCCTTAAGGCATCAGGCAAGAACCCATAACTGGTGTGGGACCTTTTGTCCTATTTTGGTTGCAAGGGACCATTACATCTGGCCTTTCTTGGATGGCAGAAAACCTGGCCAGGTTGGGCATGAAGGCTTAATGGATGGGGGTCAGGGATAAGTTGGAGGTCAGCAGTTGTGCAAACTAAGAGCCAGTCTCCCTTCAGGCTCCTGGGTTTTAGCTGCCTTGATGGGAGGCACCTCCTGGCCAGAAGCTGAGGATTCAAAGGGCTACTCAGCCATTCACTCTGGTTCTTTAACTGCAATGGTTACACTGGCTGGGGGAGATGGGATCAGTAGTCAGCACTACTCCTTCACCAGGAAGTAGATGGCACTGTAAGCCAATGCCTTGTATTGCAGTACATCTCCTCGAAAATATTGGCTGAGGTCAGGTAGCTCGCTAAATCATGTTGATCTTACCCAAATCATGGCTTCTCTTTCCAGCTGCAGTGTTCTCAAAACACAAAGATCAATTGCCAAACATTAAGTTTGAGCAGGATGGGGGAGCCAAGTCACTGACTCCTAAGTCTCTGTTCGGCCAACTTCAGCAGGCATATGGCAGTGAAACCAGCACATAAAACCCCCCGTAAGAACAACCAAAAAAGGCACACATGTATTTATCTCCCACGATGAGCTCATATATGAACATCCAGGTCTTCGAAACCCTCCTAAAAACCAAAATTAGAGTTAGTCAAATCCCAACAGGTTAGGATTGCCTACTTGGCCAAAGTCTGTACTAATTCCTCCCTGGGCTGGAGCAGCCTGATGTTATAAAAAAAGTTTTCCTTCTTTAGTTGGCATTCCTGGTAAGAACTGTAAATTTGGTTGCCTTGCAGGAAAAGGGGAAGGAAAGAAAATAAATATGTCTGGTTTTCCAGACAGCTTTTCATATGCCACTTTGGAGGCTCTGGAATTCCTGGGAATCTTGTCTCTTCATCAACTCCAAATTCATGGCATTTGTTTGTGCTTAAAACATGATAGGAACTTACCAGGAAGGTGAGTTGTAAGATCTTATTTTTAAAGGGAAATCACAGTTTATCTTAGCTTGGCCTTGTCTTGGGAAAGGAACTCCACTTGCTGAATCTCTGCTTTTCCAAATAAACTGAAAAGACAGTCATTAAAATCCTTAATTGGATAGAATGAGTGTACAAAAGCTTCTGGAAGAGCATGTTTGCTTTATTTAATGTAACACAAAGTTTGCATTTAATGGGCTGTAATACATAAAACACTAACGCAGATTAACACTATGCATATTATCCACAATGTGCACATTAACCATCTGCATTCTTCAGGCCATGGACTTACATCGAATATTTCTGAATGTGATTCTATTTCAGCAGGGGGGGGGAAGACCGATAATTGCAAGGTATTAGGAAAAGAAAAAGGTGAAGTTATCCCTCCAGATTGTCTATCTAGATTAAGGGATAGGAAGGTCCAGGAAATCCTAACCTCAGTTCTGCAGAGAAGGGCACAAATGCCCCCCTAACAAATAAATATGCAAATTATTACAGTAATACAAATAAGCAGCCCCCCCCAAAATGGTTTCCAAGTTCATTGGATTGGCAGCAACAGTTCCAGATGGAAATTCTTTTTTTTTTTAATCTGGAACAAATTTACAGGAGATATTTGAGGAATTCAAAAGGGGTAAAATACAGGATCATCCGTCCACCTCCCCATTTAGTGAACTCAGTAAAGACAAGAGTCGCCAGTCTCATACCCTTTCTCGTGTCTCATATAGCCTAGCTGTCTCCTATCCTAGGAATGAGCTGACCTCGGTTGAATTTTCTTTTTCATCACATCTATTCACTGGAGAAACAAGAACTTGATATGTATTTAAATTCTGAAGCCAGGAATCTGTTCTGAGCATCCTTCCTCAACAGATGCTCACTTTAGCAGAAGAACATTTCTGCAGCCCACAAAATGCTACTGTCATAGTCACATGGATTATGTTATTTCTTTTCCCCTCCATGGATTGACTGCTTTTCACCTCTGCAGTACAACTGGCTTTCCTGGTGCACTGAGGAAATGAAAAGCACTTCAATAGGAGGATTGGATAGGAGAATAACATTTGGCTCCTGGACTGTCTAAAAATCCAGGAGCTAAAATAATTGGAATTACTGCCATTCTGCAAAGTATAGTAATAAAACATATTGCTTAAATTCCACTTGATTCATGTACAGGAATAGGTCTAATTAAGCATATGCTTAACGGCAATCAATCCTTTGTAATAATTATTCATCTCAGTAGATAGAAATGATTTCAAGAACTGGACAGTGCACTATTTTTCTCAACCATAACTAACTTCACAAATGATTTAAGTTCGCTTCTAACTCTGAATTAATTCAAAGTGCAATGTACTTGGATTCTTAATTAAAAATAAGCACGTCCCTGAGAAAAAGAGATGCATATAGCATCACAAAGAGCAAGGACTTAAAAAAAATTGCTTTAGAGTCTTACAAGTAAAAAAACAAACAAAACAAATGTGCCTTTTAACTTGCATTAGAGCCCCAGATAAACAGAAATTACCAAGAGTATTCAAAACAGTTTGGGGGGGCGGTTTGTTTGCTTGTTTTTTTGTAACGATAATTTCCATTAAGGGATCAATTTGCAAATGATTGTGCAACCCTTCCATCCCTCTATTTGCAGGGAAGCAAACAAGGTGGCATTGAGAAGAAAAGATAAGAGGTGCCAAACATACTCCTTACTTCACTATGCAGATGAAAACAGGAGAGACATATGTCCAAACACGCCAAGGACAGCAAAGCCGATTCCTTCACCCCTTCCTTCTAGCATGTGACCCCAAGCCATCTGGAATGGACACCATTTACGTTCATGCAAACACTCACTGGGATGTCAGTTGTCAATATGATGCCAACACTCCTAGAACCGAAGGCAAATTCTGCTGAATCAAAGTGGGCTGCAGTTTTATATTGTGCATATTGTATTGCCTTGTGGTTGCAGAGGCAGGTAATGATATCTCGCCGTAGCTAAAATCCTTAGCATTACAGCCATCATCTTGCATCCTAAGCCGTTTATAACCTCATTATTTCTTCACACCATGCAGTAATTTCAGGAATTAGAGTGTTGCCTCACCTCCTGGGATCAGACAGTGACCCTGGGATGACACCGTGACCACGCCAAAATTCCCCAACCAGCTTTCATACCTAAGGCGGGACCAGAACTCACCGTCTCCTGATTTCCAGCCTGGTGTCTTCATCAGTGGACAAAGCTGTGCAATGTCCACTTCTCCATTCCCGAAGATGTTCACTTGTTTTTCTTCTCTGAATGAATACAATTGAGCATTTTAACTTTCCTTCTTCAGTGATTTAAGTGAAATGGGGATTATTTTCATCGCCTTATTGCTTCTCATTTTGAGAAAGTGAAGTTTTAAAAAATAAATACAATACTACAGAAGATAGAGAGGAAATGTTCTGGGAACTATACACAGGGTTTTGTGAATGTGGTTTCATTGACATGTAACCTGAATTATTTGGATGCTGAAAAAAAAAAACCTCCCAGAGACAGTGAGTTCCAGTCCTGCCCTAGGAATAGAGCCAGCTGGGTCATGTTGAAACAATCACTCTTCCCAGCCCTAGGAAGCAGGCAATGGCAAACCATTTTTTTTAAAAAACTTTGCCAATAAACAGCAAGGACTAATTCTGTAGTCACCATAAACCAGGATTGGCATTGGACCATAATTTCATATTTCTTTACCTATTCATCTATATGGAGAGCTAACAAATTTTAGCCTCTGATTATTCTTGTTCACAAAGGAAAAATAGCAAAGGAGATGTATAACTTGTATGAGAAAGGAAAGAAAAACAGTTAGGATTTTATTTCCAAAGACTTGTATGCTTAAAAATAAAAACCAGTGCTTAAAACTTCTATCATAGTTGGCCATATGACCCCCAAACTCCAAGCAAAGTTATTTTGGAAAAATAACCTTGCTAATATCTTTACTTCTTCCAGGGGGCAGAATTAAGCTAACATTCTTCAACATGTACAAGGTAAGAACTCTGATTTAAAATAATATTCAGCTGTCAAGAGGCACCGCCTTAGAGTTGCTGGAAAGTGAAAGCCCCGAAATGGTTGGTCTTATAGAACTAAAGAGTAACTATTTAAGACATCCTTTTATCTTTTCCCAGCAACTTAATGGCTGTTTAGTATTTAATTGTAGGTCGTTTAGTTGTTTAATGCCTTTGGAATCAGTTGCAATCTTGCTATTTTAAAGTGAGAAAAAAAGAACTTGTGGAGGGTAAATTCAAGTGTAAGCCTTGGGGCTTCTAAATAAAATCAAAATTTTAAAAGCTTCTATATGTCTGCATTTCTTATATGAAAAATAGTTTACACATTCTGGTAAATATTTAAGGATTAATCTATTAACTTACAATAGGAGTGGCAGAAAGTAAAGCAGAGAATCTGTACCCAATCTCTGCAGCCTTTGACAATAATTGGCAAGTATTTCTATTTTTTACATTTATCCAGGAACTCAAGTTTTGTTCATTTCATATTGTTTTCATTGCAAATAGCATTGAATGAATCTTACCTACTGCCTGGCCAGATGGTTGATATTAAAAATGTAAAAACAAGATGAGGAAGTGATAAAATCTGCCATCCTGATATTCATCTTCTTTACAGACCACAGGATCTAATATTCTCCTTATATCTTGGGAATATGACAGATCTCTAAAGTAACTGGCATGCTACTTCACTGTACTGTACACATGTTTAAAGTGAAGAGGATGTCTCTCAGTTCATGGGAATTGCTCCTAAGTTAGTGCATGTAAGTTTAGAGACTGATCAGGTTTAGCTCAGCCTTTTGCAAGGGGGAACCCTGGAGGTAAATTGTGGTAAGAAGAAAAAGGATTTTTTTCTGCCAATAGTAAAAAGTCTGTGTAAACTGTTCTCTGTGGACACGTTTATTGGCTGCAGCATTAAGGATTCTAGCATCAATACCATCTTTTTCTTCCTAGGCATTTTTGGAAACTTCAAAAAGTCTGGTTGCTGATTTTACCTTGGTTTTATCTCCAAGACCCCGATAGCCTCTTTTCTGACCAGCAAATTTTATTAAAAGGCCTCACCTTTGATAAGTACGGGGTGATGAAGTGAGCTGAAACTCACAAAGTTAAGGCCTTTTAATAAAAAAAAATTAGTCGGAAAATATGCTACTAGATTCCTGATTTACAAATATGATCCTTCCCCCCAAATTTTCTCTCCATGGTGAGAAAAATTATGATAATGAAAAATCTATGTGCTGCTGTTTAAAATGCCTTATGGTATCTTTTTAACAGGTTTGCACACTGCCCAGGAACTGTGGTTGTTGATAGTGAAGAAATGTTAAAATAATAATAAAAAAACCTCAATCACCTTTGTAAATCGACCCCCCCTTGATGTCCAGCAGTTGGCTTCTTTCAAAGAAGTTTCCAGTCTCTGCAGCAAGAACTGGAAAAGAATGATATCAGCGACTCCCAGGAGACCCAACTCTCAGGGATATCTCCGAATCTCCCAACGCTTGAATTCCTGACTGCTCAAGGCCATTGCGCAATCTGACCCGTCTTCTTGCCCACTGCTCAAGATGGTGATGGCCCTACCAGCAGTGCCCGGGTGGTGAAGATCTCAGGGTCAAGCTTATTCCAGCTCTTATACCAAATGTGGAAGGGGAGTTCATCAGGGCTATCTGCTATTTCCTCTCCAGTCCATCACGGTAATTAATGACATCACACAAGAATCGTTCCCTGAGATTGGGTTTGACTTCAGTGGTGAATGAATCAGCAGTCTGGTTTATGCCAATGACCTTGTCCTCCTGGCTGTGAGATCCGCCAGGCTGTAAGGGAAACTAGATGTGCTGTCCAGTGCCATCCACTCAGCCAGTATGTCACTTAATGTTAAGAAGTTCCCAAAGATGGGAAGCATAAATGTATGGCCCCGATAGCCACTTCCTATCAGTATGTGGGCAATTCTGTCTGATGACCCAGTGAGATACTTAGGTCTCCAATTTAATTGGAAGGGCAGTGTCATCCCCAAGCATACTGGCAAACTGGATGCTATGTTCCAAGAGCTCACTAACAGCTCTGTTCCAAGAACCCCACCAACAGCTTAAGCTTCTGAGAACATATCTGGTGCCCTCATGAGTTTGTACTAGGTCATGCCCATTGTAACACCTTAAATAAATTAGACTGCTTCGTTCGTTCTGGAGTGAGATGCTGGTTATGAATACCAACAGATGCTCCCTTGGGCTACTTCCTCCCAAACATCAAAGATAGAGAGGCCTGAGAATTCCTTGCTTCTCCACCTCCACCTCACTTCTGCAAAAGGCCGGGCTTGAAAAGCTTGCATCAAATCCCACCATGCTGTGCGACACTCTTCAGATGTCTTTCATCCCCTGGGGTGACAGCTCAACAAGCCATGTAAGCTGAATTCCACAGTTAGCACTAAAGCATAAGTGTTCCTGAGAGGAAGAATCTACTCTTGTAGTCCTTCAACAGCTGGCTATGAGCATCCCAACATCAGCATAGCCAGTCATGAGTGGCTGTTGCTCTCTTCCTGGATGTTTCCTCACCTATACTTGCAGGCATCCAGTTGAGGGGTGGCCTACTCTCCACCAAGTGCAGGAATGTGTGGGGCGCTTTTCATCAAGCACAAATGATGCAGAAGTGCCTATTGTGCTCCTGAAACATTCAACCACATCCCGCAAGTCTGTTATGTCAGCCAAGATGTGAAATGTCTATGACATAACCATGTTCTTCAGTGCCTTGAACAACTTCTGCACTGAGAAAACATCTGTTCCTGGGCCAAGTCCATCATTCCATCTGGTTCATCATTCGTCAGACCAGACCAGGTCATGGTCTGATAGGTTAACAGTACAGGAAAAGAAACTGTTGTAGCATTTCTGTGGTTACCAGCTATGAATAAAAAAGTCCTGGGACTTTAGGATCACAAAGTATGGATCATCTTTGCTAGGCTGCTTCTTCGGTTCCACAACACCATCTGCCTATCATCATTTCCCACTGGGGACTGCTCTATGAGCCATCAGGTAACGTACTTCATGCTTTAGGCTTGAGCCACCAGGTCATTATGGACCTTTGCTTAGTTACTATCAACAGCTCACTCAAATGTTATGACTTGTCAATATGTGGGACCAAGAATGGGTGTTCCCAAACTGTCTGAACTCATTGATGATTTATGACTGCCGGGCAATGACCTGCCTGGTGGCAACTACTCTTGTGTGATTCTTCTGACAAGTGATTTTATCACCAACATATAATTATCTTACTAATTAGAGTAGAATGCAAGAGGGATACACGTGTGTTGTGGAAAGATATCCATACAGAATTAGGTTGGGAATGATTTTGAGTGAGGATTTGTCCCCTCTTTTTTCCCACCTCTTTCCCTTTCCCCACCCCTCCCCCTTTTTTTCTCTTTTTGTGTTGTATTGTTATTGTTTTATTTATGTGCTGTTTTGTTTTTATTTTATACGTTATGTTGTATTTTGTTATTTTTTATTTTTCTATGTTGAAATTTTTTTAAAAAATGTAAAAAAAGTGATTTTATTGCCTTAGAGGGTTGACTTATGGAGGGAAGAATGGTCTTGTCTTATGCAACTGTCATTTATTTTCCTGTATTGTTAACCTATCTGATAATAAATATTACATGGCCTGGGCTCCACCTCATGGCAACCACTGAAGAAGGTATGACATGAGTCTTTTAACTCTTGTGCCCAAACCAAGATCCAGGGCCTACCGGGACAACCACGTTACAAGATGTACACTGCTGGTTACAATTAAACAAAGGAAAAAAAAAAAACAGGCAAGCTGTCATTGGCAATTCAGTGGATTTTGCTGCCAACCAAATCTAGTTTGAGGAAAAAATCATACATTTGGTGCGATCAAGGGAAAGCTGGCCTTCATGGTTTTGCTGAACTATGTGACAGAGTCAATGTCATATATGATCAGTACAAAACTGGACTGAGGTGGGGCTTTTGACTTCCACTCTGAGGCAGCCATCAGAAGTCTTTGGCTTGGAAGCTGTCTGGATAGTTTCAGATGAATGCATCCAGACCATGGATGGGATGGGGTTCATGAAAGAAACCAGAGTAGAGCAAATGATGCATGATTTGCTCATCTTCCAGATCTTTGGGAATATCAAAGGTATCTTGAGGCTTTTCATTGCTGCCTACGTATTCCGGAATGCAAGGAATGAGTTCTGCAATTTGCAGCTGGGCATCAAGAACCCACTTGAAAAAGGCAGGCTGTTGACTGGGAAAGCAGGGAGTCAGGGAAGTGAGTGTGTAGGAAAGCAGGCTTGGGCACAAGGATTACCTTGGAAAATGTGGTGCATCCAAGTTTGGGGACCAGCAGTGAGCAGGCTGTCCAAGCAACTGACCTCTTTGTGGGTGTCATACAGGAGCAGCTTCTCAAATATGGGAAGAAAATCATTGATGAGCAGTTTATGCTGAAGCACATTGCTGACAGCACAATTTATATCTATGCCTTGGTGGCTGTTCTGTCCAAAGCATCATGGGCCCTGGAACAAAGACAAGCCACAGCGAAGCACAAGAAAATACTTTGCGAGACCATCCAGAACTTGACTTCCATCTCATCTTGCTCTTCAAGAACTTTTGGGTGATGGTGGAAAATGGAGGAGTGGTCTCTTCCTGCACACTGGTTTTCTGAGACCTCCAGCAGCCCTGCCCTTGGCTTTTGGCTGTGTTACTCCCTTGTTGCAATGAGAGCTACAGCTTTGGGGTGGGCATTCAAGTCTCATTCCCCCACCCCTTACTGGAAGATGGTACCATTTTTTGGAAAAACAGACTTTCTTGCTCTCCAATACTCAAATGCTATCCCCACATATCCCAGCTTTTGAGTCCAAAACAACAAAATATGTTCCATTTGCTGACCTCTTAGAAATGCAGCTGTCCTGTTGTCTCCTCGAGCCCCAATAGTTCCATACTTTCTAGGAGCTGCTATTAAATTGTTCATCCATTTTGCAAGTATTGATCCGGGCCAGCAATGTTTTTATTAGGTAGGTGCACCAAGATGTCCATGAAAATTGGGCATCTAGCTATGGAACACTGAAACACACCCATCCATACAACACTTTCCTACACTTCTACAGCCCATCCTCATGTGGTGCATTTTTTTAAAACCCCGGGAAATAAATTTAAGATCACCTTCCATTGCATTAGGGTTCATCAAACAGTGATGCTTGCAATTGCCACTACCTACAGCAACGGTTCTTCAACTGGAGATAATTTGGTCATCTACTCAGAGTAATGGGACAATTTGTAATTATTTGTTTGTGAGCTGAGGATCCAGCATGGGAATATTGCTGCTGAGACAAACCACTAGAGGTGTAAGGGTGTGTGTGTGAGGTGTGCGTGAAGACATTATTTGAGACTGGGTCAAACAGTTTAAGAGCAATTGATCTAGATCACCAGCACTGCTCTAAACAAAAAACAAAAAAAACTTGAATGTGTTGACCATACTGTAATTTGAAATTTCTTATCCATCATCCCCCTTTAGGAGACTTTTGAAAACTTTTTTGTTTTAATGGGCTTTAATGATTTAAATGCTCCCTCAGGATCAAAGCCGACTATCTGTTTTCACGTGTGTTTGATTTATTGTTGCTTCTCAGGAAGACAATTTGTCTGGCAAGTCTGATCTCCACCCTGGCTCAGTTAATTGGAACAGCACACAAAAGCTGCACCTAAAGGTATTTTCTGCATTATCAGCTTCTTCTGTTTGAGGATTCTGTTGCGTCACAGACAAAGCCACATTTGGTTTTGTCACAGTTTATAGACAATTACAGCTAGCTGGTCTTACAAAGAGTGGAAAGCCATAAACCATGGTTTGCAAACTACCCTCTGTTTCCCCAGCATATTAAGGTGGGCTTCCATTTGAACATCTGAAACATTTCTAGCAGGGACATTATATTTTGCCCTTCTCTAAACACACAGAAGAATGTTTATTTATAATTGAACAACACTTTAACATTTTCGAAAAGCAACAGTTTCACAAACATACATAGAACTGCAGGCATTGTCAAAACATTTAGCAAAAACAGACAAGTGAACTTCTCAGCCTGATTAGAAGTTGAATTTATCACTGAAGGAATTTGAAGAGATTTGGGGGTGTTATCCTTTTTCCCTTGTCTTGCCACTTCCTGAAGCTTTTTAAGTATTTCACCAGATGCAAAACAGATGAGTTTTTAAAAAGATCATGAAAGATAGTTGTGGAGAAGAGCTTTTCTACATTTGGCACAGTATGACTGTTGTGAACAATTCGGCAAAAAGCACTGGCTTTTCAGGATAGCCTAGAATTTTCTCATTCTGCCTGAGATTTTTCTCACTCTGCCTTCTTAAAGGTCCGTCTCGCCCCAATGAGTTCAGCTTGCCCCACTTGGACCGGCAGTAAGGGCATGCTCCAGATCCCATCATCCAGGGAATTTTGGCTGGCAGAGTCCAGAAGATGGGCCTTTTTTGCTGTGGCACCTGCCCTTTGGAGCATCATTCCCCATGGGATATGGTTGGTTCCCACCTTTCTGGCTTTCCACAGAAGCCTGAAGACTTGGGGTTGGTCTGGGGGCCAGGTAGCCAGGCATCATCAGTCAGATGGCTGCTTGATTGATGCCCCCGTTCCACTCTGTTGCCTTTCTTGGAGATTTATATTTTATGGTTAATATTATTCTTGTATTTATGTATGACATATTTGTATTTTAACCTCCTTGCAATGCAAGCTGCCCTGAGTCACTTATTGCGAATAGGGTGGCAAATGAATCTAATAAATAAATAAACAAACTGTAATATTCACTCTAGAGATTTTGGGCTTAGCAAAGATATCGAACAGACCGTGGCCAAAGAGGGCCACATCTGTTGAGCCACAAACTATAACATAGCCATTGACTATGACTGCAAAGAGTTAGAGTTTTTGCTTCCATCTGGATTTTGTAACGTAGGTGTGAGATTTACCCCTATGAGAGGAGCTATTGCAGGAAAATGGGATGGAAAGAGATGGAGGAAGTAGAAGTATCAGTACTGCCCTTTTCGTATGCTGTGATTATTATGGTCCATCAATCAATCCTGACTCCTGACACCTAAGGAAAAAGGCCCTCCAGTTGTCTTGACAAGATTTCAGAAGTAGTTTGCCTTTGCCTGCCTCATAGGACTGAGAGAGTGTGGCTGGCCCAGAGTCAAGCGACTGATTCTCCTGCCTAGGCATGACTAACACACTCCCCCAGTTTTAAATCCAGTGACTTTAATCACTACCCCAAACTGTCTGTCACATTCTACTGAAACTCCAAAAAAGAAAATTGCTCTGTATATTTCACAAACTATTTGGAGTCCATTATTCCTTTTCTGCCTGTTATCTGATACTTAATTTTTGAGGTGATATATTCCACTCTTTGTTTTATATTTTCAGATTTGCTCCCTTCATCATCCATGTCTCTCTGCTTTAGATCATGTAATGTCCAATTCTTTGTGTAAAACCAAATTTTATTTGTAACTACGCAAGCTCGTATTGAATTGAAGCAAAACATAGGATCTTTTGTGCAGATGAAACACCCCAATAAAAAAATCCCCATATTTGAAGATCTGTTTGAACTGATATGTGTGCAAAAGTATCTATAGGAATCTAAAGTTGGTGGAGCACATCATTTATGTGGCCACTGAATTCCATAGTCTAAAAGCGGGCCAAGAGATTCAGTAACTTTAAGGAGCTTGCAATTTTAGGGTATTTCTTTTGCCTCTTAAAAAC
>JANHZU010016691.1:0-13564 GCA_032468055.1 Acrochordus granulatus | reverse complement strand
GCCTGACCATTTTTCCTCCCTTTGCAGAGGAGAGAGACTGAAGAGGAAGGGATTATGAGAAGAGGAAGGCACACAATGGGGAATATACACTCAAAGGAATGTCGGCAGCCCCAAGCACGCTACGCAAATGGTGTATTTCCCATTGTGTGCTTCCTTATCCCATCCAGTATGCGTTGCTGAAGTGGACTTCACCTCCCAGAATTCCCAGGCACCAATTCCAGGAGCTGAAGTCCATGCATGCTGGCTGGGGAATTCTGGGAATTGAAGTCCTTTCATTTTAAAGTTGTCATGGTTGGGAAACTCTTCAAAAAATTGTATCTTCATCATAAAGCTCCAAGATATCATTTCTCCCATCTGATGGGGCAAGTTGAGAACCCCCTGGCCTAGCAGAAAGCTAATGAGCCGGATCCTAATCTGTGCAAGGTAACCAGCATTCTTGTCCTATCTTTGTCAAAAGAGTTCCATTTCTATCTTGCCTGGTAGCTGTTAGAGAGACAAGGGAAAACGTTGCCTCTGAGAGCAAGTATCCTTCAGGAGGAAAAGGGCCCCCAAAAGGATGGAGATTCACAGTCCAAGCTCCTCAGACATCGGAACCTGCGCTCTTCTGGCTCAGAGAGACTTGCTGCCAAGGAGATCGAACTGCTTTTTAATTCAAGAGCCCTCCAACGTACCTCCTTGTATGTGTGGTGGAGCAGCTGTTGAAAACGCTTATCCTTTAATATGACACCACGATCCAGTTCCAGCTTTGCTGCTAGATGGGACAAGCGTGTGATGATTAGAGCAGCCTGTTTTCCACTAAGGTTCTGAAGATTCTCTGAACAGAGGAGTTCCTCAACACTGGAAGTGGTGACAATGAGCTCTTCCCATCGGGTGGACTTTTCCGTTGGTTTGTTATTCAGCTCTTTCACAGAGAGCTTATCTGCCACTGGAGAGGGGTTACAAGTGGCCATAGAAGCAAAGGAGGGCCTGACTGACCCTGTGGCCTTCACCAGCGGGCCAGTTTGGATGCCTAAAGGGGAGAAGACTCTGCAGAGCCAATACCAACGATGCATCAGCCTGGTTGTCATCTTCTTGTGAGGTCTGCAGGGAAGGGGAGGTGGGAGGAGGGAAAAAGCACTGAGCTATTAGTGATGCCTCTCAAAGACTCTGTGAAGGAAGGGAAATAAGAATTTATTTCTTATAGAAGGAGATAAGAATAGTGCAAGCCATGGATTCCCTATGATACTCTATGGAAGTGAAAGTTGGAGAAATGGGAAAGGAAGACAACCAGTTTGGTGTAAGATGCTAGTCTAAAAACCAGGAGATGGTGAGTTCTAATCCTGCCTTTGGCATGAAAGCCAGCTAGTGACTTGGACCATTTCCTCTCTCTCAGCCCAACACAGGGTTGTTGTGGGGAAATAGCAGGAAGGTGTGTTGGCATATGTTCGCCACCTTGAGTTACTTGTAAAAATAATAAAGGTGGGATACAAATAAAAATCAACAGTATTGACGTCTTGGTGTTAGAGAAAACTCCTAAGCATGCCATAAACAGCCAAGAAAACAAAACAATGGATCATTGAACAAATCAACCCAGAGTTCTCACCTGAGACACAAACGACCAGGCTCAAATTATCCTCCTTAAGACATATTATTGAAGACCCAACTGGGAAAGGTGGAAGGAAAGAGAAGAAGAGGGCCACCAGCAGAAGGGAGATGGGGTCTCCATTGAAAGACAGGTTGAGGACAAGACTGTCACGGAGAAAAATCTATCTGCCTGATGGCCCTCACTGGATGGCACCTGATCAACGAAACACAACTCAAACGAGCAATCACTCTTCTGGGATGGATGCCTGCCCTGCCAGGGGGCTGAGCTGGATGGCCTCGGGGCGCCTCCCGATTCTAGGATTCCACTCTCCACAGCCAGCGTGGGGTAACACTCTCTAGCCGAGACAGTGATGGGACATGTAGTCCAAGGCAACGGAGGCGCGGGGAGTGATGGCCACTCCGGAGTCTGTCCAAAGATTTCAATCTAATGAAGGGGAGGAAGGTTGGTGGGCAGGTTACCCCTTCCGGCCTCCTCTCCCACAGCGGCCCCGGGGAAGAAAGCCTCGGAGGGCTCATTTCGTGCCGAGAACCGTGCCGGGAGACGCCTTACCTCCCCGGGGCTGCCGGTATAGATCCAGCCCTGACCTCCACACGGCGTCCGCACGCCCCCGCGGCTCTGAGGGAAACGACGCGTCGCGCGCCAAGGGCGTCTCTGGCCCCGCGATAGGCCGTCACTCAGCGAGCAGGCCCAGTTTCCAGGTGCAGCGGCGCTTCCCGAGCGTTGCGGACTTCAGATCCAGAATTCTCGGCAACAACGAACGATGGGCCAGGAATTCTGGGAGTTGAAGTCCACTCCTCAGACAAGTGCCCAGTTATCAAAGCGCATGCGCATTTCAGAGTTGGGGGGTGAAATCTCCGTGTGGAAGGAAAGAAAAGGGTCATCGGCAATCTCGCCAGAGGAGTCTTCTCCTCCATCACACCACGCTAGTTTTCCCTTTCTGATGAGCGGAAGCCACCGCCCCTCCGAGCGGTGAGGGGCTTACTGAAGGAAAACACCCGGAAACACTACAGGAGGCGTTCGACTACAATTCCCGACAAACCACCTCGTGTGTCTTTCGGCCATATTGACCAACGATGGCGGAAGTCGCGGCCTCCTCTCAAGTCACCTGACGGAGCCGATACCGGCCTCTTCCGGCGAAGCCGCTTCCGGTGCTGCGGAATGTAGCAGCAGCGGAGTTTGAGGCGGCGGCGGCTAGGGATTTCTGGAGCGAGAAGGTGGGAGCCACCCGCGCGTTTTCTCGGTGTGGCTACCGGAAAGGTGAGGCGGGAAGGATTGGTCAGTCGTCGAGGCCGCTCGTCTCATCTCTGCCGTATTACAATGCCCATCATCCCCCGCCAACCTCGCCATTGGGTTTTTGGGAGAAGCCCTCTTCTTGGGCCTGCCCTTTTCCCACCTTCCCCCGTTGGATCACAGCTGTCATCATTGCCAGCCAGGCAGCCGGATCCCTGGTCGACCCGGATACGGATGATGGGAGCAGTAATCCAACCCTTCTGGAGGGCCAAGGCGGGTGGCTGGCTCTTCTCCCGGCACCTGCACCTGCCGTTCACCTTCCAGGACCTCTTACCTGCACTCCAAATCATGGTTTGTGGGGGGCTTGGTGAGGGGTCAGTACCTGGGGGCACCCTTCCTCACCATCAGGAGAAGGGACATCCGGCAAGCCCTTCAGGCTGGCATCGAAACTGGAGAAGATTTTGGAGCCTCGGGTATTAATTTATTAAATTTAGTAATATTTTAATATTAATATTGTATTTTTTTATTTATTAAATTTATATTCCACCCACCTGGCTATTCAAAGCGGCTCTGGGCAGCTTATCTGAGTATCTGCCAACATCCAGAAAATAAGGATTGAATTCCCGAAAGCCAGGCTGGGATAGGTCAGAACCAGTCCTGCCACCTGAGTCTTACCTCCTTACTCAGTGGGCAGTTTGCTTAATAGATTGCGGGGATGCTGCTACATTTTGTACCTTGGTTTCAGAAAAGCACTTGGCATAGCTCACAATGACATCTGCCTCGGTGTGCCGATTAAGGGTGGGCAGGATGGCGTGACGAGGAAGCGGATTAGTCAATGAATGAATGAATGATTAATAATGATTAATGGAACAGCTTGGACCAGCTTGGTCCAACAAATTGGACCGCCATTTGTCTGGAATGGGAGAAGGACTCGTGCTTTGGGCAGGGAGTTGGATTAGAAGACCTCCGAGGTCCCTTCCAGACCTCTGATTCTGTGATTCTCAGCTGGTTTGAAAGCCACACTCCCATTAAAAAAATTACTCCTGTGGAATTGGAGGGAGGTATACAGGGGGCTATCCTGGTCCTCTGCTTTTTAGGGTTTGTAAATGCCTCAAGCGAAGAGTAGCACATTGGTAGATTATCTTAATACCCTAAAAGCAGGAAATAAGCATTGATAGCTTGGAAACATGGGCTGAAAATTATGGTATCTTTAGGAGTAATAATCAAATTTATTGATTATCTTTGTAATTTTTGAAAAATATTCTGGAGTAGTGCTTTTTTCTGGGTCAGTAGCAGCAACAGTGGTGTGGCTGTATCTGTAGTATGTAACTACAGCTTACATACCTGTAGTATGTACCCCAGGCAGTGTTTTCAAACCCTGGAAAGCAGTAGCTCCATTTTATTGGTGAGACCCCATCTCAACTAGTAGATTGTGCCTCCTTGTTACTCTCTGAGCTTGTTTTTTTTTTTGCAGATGTTTCATGACCCAACCAGGTAACATCACTGCATCAACTAGGTAAATCAGCAGCACTGATGATGTTACCTGGTTGGGTCATGAAACATCTGCAAGAAAACAACCAAGTTCAGAGAGCACCAAGGACCTCCCAGTTCAAGCTTGAGCTACAGGGTTTCTCCTCTATCACAACTAGTAGATCCTGTATGGGACACCACATTTTTAGAAAAATTCAGGGAAGAGCAGTCAGGATGCTGGGGAGATTGGAAGCTGAGTCCCCTTAAAGACTGTCTTTAATCTTGAAAAGAGAATGTAACAGCATCTCACACAGAAGGGGATCAAGATCCGCTCTGTCCCTCTCCTGTTTCAGAATTCAGGATATGCAACCTTGAATTAAATGCCAATTGAATGTGAGAACATGCAGTTCAGCAGTGGGGCGACTGAACCAGAGAAGTTGGTGGGCTTTTCTTTCTCTAAAGTGTTCCAGTTTCTGCACCAAGCAAAGCATTCATGTGACGGATCTGATTTTATAACCTTTTTTGCAGTGGTTGTTACGCAAAACCATGTTCATTGTGGGCACGGTTTTGCAAAAACAAGAAATGCCAGGTTTTGGCAAAACCATTGGAAAACGGGACCCTGCAAATGGCTTTACATGTGGCTGTGTTGCTGAGTGCCTCAAAGTTCGGTCACGTGACTGTGGTGGGGGCCTGACCGTTAGAACTTTCAATCTTGATCTTAAGTCCCCTTGTTCAGGTCGGTTGTAACTTTGAATGGTCGTTAAGTGATTGGTTGTAAGTTGAGCACTGCCTGTAGTTTTTTTCCTGAGAACCATGGGCTTATTGTACCTTAAGCAGTTCAGAGCAGATGGATTCCACCTCTGGCCTGGTTCCTAACTTGTTTGTCTGCTCACGAACATCCCTAGTGTTTAATTCAAAGCTTAAACATTTCTGGTAAAGTCTTTCCTAACACTCCCTACCCATCTTTTGATTATAGGGGGAAGTTTGTAACTAAAGTAATTTTGCCCTTTTTTGCCCTTACGTTCTTTGGAACTTGTGCTGCTGGTTTTCTATTTTTGCGTGTATATTTTTCTGTCCATTTCTGGCCTTTAATTCTAGGGTTGCCAAAATAGGATAGCTTTAAAGTATTCTCAGAATGGCTTATTGTCCTCTAATTTTAGGGAAGGTTTTGCTTATTTATTTTTGTTTGTCTGATCATCTGCAGAACCTATGTCTGGCTTAGATCTTTTGATCATAATTTGGTATGTAGCCTGCCAAAGGGAATTTACTTGGCTGCCAGGTTCAGATGATCATTGTGGGACTTGATCTGTCGAAGAGCCTTGTCATTCCTTACATGGCCAGTGTGTCAGAGAAGCTAAAGGAGATATGTAGAAAACACACTGAGACAGAGGTTTGTACACCAACACACTGAGACAGAGGTCTGTCTGTCAATACCCTAAAGATTGAACACCAAAACCTAAGGAGAGCAAGTAGTATATGCAGTCCAGTGCAGCAGGGAGTGTTCAGTGCTCTACACTGGAGAAACCAAACAGCCTTTGCACAAGAAAATCGCCCAGCACAGGAGAAGCAACACCACCGGACCAGAATCAGCGATTTACCTTCATCAAAAGGAAAAAGGACGCTCGTTTGAGGACAGCAATGTTCACATTTTGGACAGAGAAGATGGGAGGTTTGTGAGAGGAGTGAAGGAATCCATCTAGGCCAAAGTGGAAAAAGAGGTGGAGGCCTTAGGCACAACTTGTCCCCAATTTTTCTTGCTGCTCTTTCATTAGTCCCCAGGAATAATTAAGACCACTTCACAGGGTCACCAGGGAGATCACACTTAACGACCCACTTGGGCATGCATAAGGGATTTAAGAGTTGAACATCTACATCCCAAAGATTGACTATTCACATCTCTTGTTGTCCACTTGACGAGCCTACTCAGGGTAAGTGAGAAATGCAGCCACCCTGGAGGACCTACATGGGGTCCCCCAGCCAACTTTCTCTCAGACCGAAGAAGCTGCTTGGATGAGCAGCGAAACGTCTCGACCCAAAAGGAAAGAAATCCGGTTGCCATAACTCAACCTCCAGACATGGGACCTGATCTGTATATTTGAAGCTGTATATACAGGGACTATGGTGCTTTTATTCTTTTATGCCCAAAACTGTACAGGAAACCAAAAGGTTATTGAACTTGTAAACTTGTAATACTTTTTTCTCATCTTTATGATTTTTTTTCATCAAATTTATGAAATACAGAATTATGAAATATAGGCTGTGTAACAGGAACTGTCTTCATAGATCTCACAGCCACATACGATACCATCCATCTTAGAAGACTGAAGCAGAAAGTTTACGAAATGACTAGAGATTTGAAATTTACAAATATCATCAGGAATCCGCTTCAGACCCATATGTTTTTTGTGGAGTTCCAGGGAAGGAGGTGGAGGTGGAGGAATTAGAGGGATGGCAGTGCGCTGGCTCCACTTCTTTTTAATATTTACACCAATGATCAGCCGCTTCCTGTAGACACTCACAATTATATGTATGCTGATGATTGAGCAATGGTTGCGCAGGGAAAAGCATTTGAGGAGGCAGAGCAGCGCCTAACTGAAGCCCTGGAAGAGCTGGATCGGTGCTGCTGCGATAACCAGTTAAGGCCAAGCCCAAGCTCAGGTATGCGCCGTTCATCTCTGTAACCAGCAGGAAGCTGCATAGTACATGGAAAGGGACAACTTTGGAGCACCGCTATAACCCCAAATATTTAGGGGTAACTCTAGATAGGGCCCTCGCGTATAAACAGCACTGTACCAGGACTAAACCGAAGGTCAGTGGAAGAAATAGCATCCTCAGGAAATGAGCGAGCTCGACGTGGGGTGCCAGGCCAGGGGTCCTTAAGACAACAGCATTTGCGATTCGGCAGGCACATACGCTTGCTCGGTTTGGTATAAGTCTGCGCACGCTGGGAAAGTAGACGTTGCCCTGAATGAGGCTTGCAGCAGTGTCACCGGGTGCCTTAAATCTACCCCTCTGGACAGGATCTACCATCTAGCCGGCATCACCCTGCTTGCTGTTCGCAGAGAAGCGGCAGCACACCGAGAGAGGCTTCAATCATTTCCTAGTCGGCACCCCCACCCACTATGGCGCGCAACCACCTCATCGGAGACCAAAGTCTAGGAGCAGCTTCCTCGGGTCGGCGGAAGATTTCGAAGATTTGAAAGCAGAGTGGACCTCTGGAGAGCTACGGAGAACCAACATTGGATGGAGCCAGTGGAGCAGCTGGCGCCTGAGTCCGGCAAAAGCTGGGAAGTATGGAAATCGTTGAACAGGCTGCGCCCGGGAGTAAAAGATCCAGAGGTGCTTTGAACAAGTGCGGCTGTCCGATGGCCTCTGCCCTTTGTGAGCGTGGGGGCATGCAGACAACAACACATGTGTACCTCTCCTTTGCGTCCTGATCAATGCACGCTTGAGGACCTCATGGCAGCAGGACAGAACGCAATTAATATTGCCAGTTTTGGGGCAAGGTCTGTTTAGCTTGTACATATTTTAACCGTTGCATTTTATACTGTAAGTGTTATGTTTTATAGCATGCCTCATTTTAATTGTGATGCTTCTGGCACAAATAATATTAAATTTATACATTTACTAAATAGATACACCGCCCATTTCACCATCAAGCTTATCTGTTTTCCTATATAATTTACAATTTTCAACAACCTTTTGCAACAGATTGGAGAAAGAGGAAGAGGGTGAATGTGAAAGAAGGCAAAATGTTTGCAACCAAGAAAATAATTTAAAATCTGAACACACAAAAAAGCATAGATGGAGAATATTAACTCACAATTGTTTTTTTGTTTGGCAGTGAAAAGGCAGGATGGGTGTCTCTGGGTAAGGCAAAGTCAGAAACAGCCAGCAGGCTTGACCTTAATAGCTTTTGCTTCTGGAGAAAAGTTGTGTAAGGCATATCACAAGAACTTGTTTGTTACCTTGATGCACGCTTCTCTGTCCTGTTTTTCTGTACAGTAGTTGGCAAAGTGACCCAAGCAATTTTCCATTTATTTGTTGTTATATTTTCAATGGTCAGGCCGCACAAATAGTTTTCCGGAAGATGTGGTCAGTTCACTTCCTTTTGTGGAAAAAGGAAACAGTTGAGTGTTGAGCATAATGACAGAGCGTTTGTGCGTTTCCTACACGGCCTTCACTCCGCAAAGCTGTTCCAAGCTGAAGCGCAAAAAATAAGTGCAACAACTTCCATTCATAGTTTATGGCGCATGGACAGAACACTGAGATGGCTCAGTTAAGGGAAGCTGTTTTAGGCTGCTAGTTAAAATGTCTTTTCGGGACTTTGGATTCTTAGCTCAAATTTGGGGATCTTCAGGCAGCCCCAAAGTTGCCAGAATGTAAACTGGGAAAGCAGACCGATCAGCGAAGGATAGCGGAGAGACTTGGTGGTCTCTGAGCTTGGTGGTTTTCTTGCAGGCATTTCATGACCCAACTAGGTAACAATATCAGTGCTGGAAGAGACTGTACATAAAGAGAGAGCAAATACCACTCCCTTCCACACCAAAGATGCTGCTTAGTTGGGTCCTTGGTGCTCTCTGAACTCAGTGGTTCTCTTGCAGATGTTTCATGACCCAACTAGGTAACATCATCAGTGCTAAAAGGGCGTGGGGATTGCTCTTGGTTTATATACAAGGGGCTTGCCTAGTCAGTGTTAGTGGGAAGGTTCTTGGTGGTAAACAACAGCAACAAGGCAAGCCGCTTGTATATAAAAAGAAAGCAACCCCTCCTCCCTTCCAGCTTGGAAGATGTTACCTAGTTGGGTCATGAAATGTCTGCAAGAAAACAATGAAGCACAGAGACCACCAAGGGCCCCGCGGTTCACCTCTGAGCTGCACGTATTCTCTTCTGTCGGTAAAATGGGAGAGGATGTTGTTTCTCTGGTGACTCAGCCACCCAACTGGGAAAGCCTGCCTGCTAATTGGAAGGAGACATCCTGAGGGGGTTGCCTGTATACCGTGTGGGCTGAATGGAGTGAGTGGCAGTGAGGTAGTAAGTGAAAGAGCCCACTCGCGTGCTGGGCCTTTCGTTGGATGTGGACTGGCAGGGGACCTCCTCTGCAAGCTCTGGGGTCCCTGGTGCTCTCTGAGCCTTGTTGCTTTCTTGCAGACGCTTCATTGCCAAACTAGGTAACGTCATCGGTACACAGCAGCCAATCTCAGAGAGGACCAAGGACTTCCTGGTCCAACCTGAACTACAGATATTTCTTCTACTGGCCTCGCAACCTCAACGAGGTTCCTCTGCACCACCTCGTGCCCTTCCACGGCTCCCTCCTACAGAAAATGAAACTGACAGTGTATGGATCCTCATTGGGATGCGAAAACCACTGTGGCTTCAGTTCAGCAGCTGCCATGGCTCACAGAGGGGTTGTTTGAATCCCTTTGCAAAATCGGGTGGCTTCTCCTGTCCCGGAGTGACTTTTGGGTAGAGTGGTTAGCTTTCTGCAGCTCCAGGGGCAGGATCCCCGAGAGAGCTTTATCCGGGCTCTTTGCTTCATTGCTGGGGAAGCCGATTGGAAGCAGAGCAGAACTGCAGAGTCTAGTACAGGTGGTCCTCGACTTACGACAATAATGGGGACCAAAAGCTCTGTTGCTAAGCAAGGCGGTTGTTAAGTGAGTTGTGCCTGGTTTCACATTTTCTGCCATGGTTGTTAAGCGCATCGCTGCAGTCGTTAAGTGAATTGTGTGGTATTAAGTGAATCACACTTCCCCTGTTGGGTTTGCTTGTCGGAAGCCAGGTAGGAAGGTCACATATGGCAATCACATGACCCTGGGACATGCCAGTTGCCAAGTGCCTGAATTTGGATCATGTAACCGTGGAGATGCTGTGACGATCATAAATGCGAGGATCGGTTGTAAGTCCCTTTTTTCAGTGCTGTTGTGACTTCAAACAGTTGCTAAATGAGTGGCCGTAAGTTGAGGACTACCTGTAGTAGGACCAGGGGGGCAGATAATGGCACAAATAAACTACGTTCCTGGGCAAAACCATACCGGGAGAGCTGCTTCCTCTTCTGGGTGGCTTTCGGATCGTGCAGGCTCCGGTGAAACGTGGCCGACGGGGTAGGGCAGGCGCCACGTGGGCTGCGGAGGGACAGGGGCAACTCATGGCACAGCAGATGTCATGTGCAAAAGAGGAGCAGGGAGGCCGGCGGGGGATTATGGCCCAGCACGATCCGGCTGGTGAAACCTCTGGTGCATTTTAAAATCCACACGGCGCTCTGATCTTTGCTGCTTGGCCCGCAAGCCAGACCTGCCGTGGCCTCAGCTGGCTGCCCTTTGTTTGAAAGCACTTCGGAGCGGTGGCTGAGTGGAAGCCGCAGGAAAATGCCTCCCCCCGCTGGTCCCGGTCCTGAGGACGCTCTTGCTTTCCTCCGTTTATTAGGTTTGCGTTCCTGGCGTTGCGCCCTACCCTTGGCCCTCACCGCTGCGGGGAAAGACCTTCTTTAAGCCCTCTCTCTCTTGGACACGGGGGTGGGAATCGGGGGAATCCGAAGCGGGGATGATGTCCCGGGCCCCAAGGATCGTGAAGACCAAGCCGGCTTGGGAAAAGCCCGGAGCGGTTGAGAGGCCTGCCCCGTGCCGGCACCCACTTGGAAAACGTCAGGGAAGCGTGCCTTGCGCCGCGGAACTGAGGCGCCCCCTCCTCAGCCTGGGGTGTCTTGTTCCGAGGGTTTGCGGAGCCGGAATGGCAGGCCAGGCGGGGCTGAAAGCCGTTCTCCTGAAAAGGCCCCCCCCACGGACAGGCAAGCGGATCCGCTGTCCAGCTCTGCCCCCCAGTCTCTGGTTAGGTCGTTGTGCCTGTATGCTTTCAGTCATCCAGAGGCCTTCTGGCTCCCTTGAAACACAGCATCGCCGTGCAAACCCAGGTAGTCCTCGATTTACGACCACAACGGGGATCAGAATTTACATTGGCTGAGCAGGGTGGTTGTTAACTGAGCTGTCCCCGATTTTATGGACTTTTTGGCCACGGTTGTCAAGTGAATCACTGCAGTTGTTAAGTGAATCGTGGGGTCATTACATGACTCCAGCTTCTCCCATTGACGTTTGTCGGAAGCCGGCTGGGAGAGTCACATGACCCTGGGATCGTAATAAATACATGTCAGTTGCCCAAGCAGATGCGTTTCGATCACGTGGCCGTGGGGAATGCTGCGATGGTTATAACTGCGAGGACTGGTCGGAAGCCAGTGCGGGTACTACAGTGGTTGTAAGGGCTGCCTGTATTGGCAGGGCTAGATCGCCGTTGCTCCTGATGTGGGGGGCTCCTGCGCCTCCAGCCGCTCCCGGATTGCAGACGAATGGCGCCTCCTGGCCTGAAGCCGGGGGGGGTGCTCCACCTCCCAGGCAGATCGAGCGTTGTGCGAATTGCCTCATGCGGCAGCTCGGGTGTCCCCGGAGGCCGAGAGCTCCCACGCCCGTTTTGGAGGTCGCTCTAGCAGCCGATCAGCTTCAGGCTGAGGTGGGAACGGCCCTGTCGGTTAGCCCCAGAATAAGTGTACGCGGCAGCCAGGATGCTTGGCCAGTTAGCAACAAAGCCAGGGAGCGGGGCTGGCTGGGGGATTCTGGGAGCTGAAGCGCACACCCCTTAAAACTGCCGGGGTTGAAAGCACTGCTTTATAAATGGGGGGCCCGTGGTTCACATGGTGTGTGCCACCGTGCGTAACCTTAGCCTTAAGCAAAGCAATCCTGTTTCTTTAGTCCTTCCTTTGACCATCACCCTCCTGAAAATTACGGAAACGCCTCTAAGGGGCCAGACCGCCTGAAATGGATGCAGGGGAAGTATCCGTAGCACGTTCCATCATTTGTCAGAAGAGTCTGCCACGCGGCGGGGGGACCTCGAAGCGAGGCCGCTCTTGGAAATGACTTTTTTCCCCTAGGAGAGGTCCGGCGGGTCCCGCAGCGGCCTGGAGGTGCTTCGTTTCTGCAGCCGAGGAGGCCTGGTGCCTGTATGCTGGCCAGATGTCGTCCCGCAAAGGATCGGCCACCAGTCCCGGAAGTGCGCCTGCGGTCAGTGGCCGAGATGGAGAAGATGTGGAGCTGGCTGAACTGGGACCTCTGTTAGAGGAGAAGGGAGAGCCAGGGGCGACGAACGCAGCGAATGTAAGTGGAGGTCAGAAATCAGCGTTAAAGCCCCGTGAGTTAAATCTGCTTTGCAACAAGTCCTTTGTAAGTTAGGGGGAGCTGAAAGGAAGGGCTGACGTAGCCATGCCCCGCTTCGGGTCCGACGATTTTCTTCTGCAAAAAACTGCATCTGACAGAAGAAAATGTTGTAGCGTAGGATTGAGTGGAGTGCACTGATGATGATAGCTAGTCTGGTAATGAGACGTCTGCAGGAAAACAGTCAGGCTCGGAGAGCACCCGGGACTCCACAGCGGCGTCTGAATTTTGGGAAAAGATTTCCAGTTCCCTAAAGAATTTTTGCCCTCCTCGGCTGCGGAGCTACGATCAATTGGATTGAGACGGGTGGCTCTAGAAATAAGTCTCACATTCTCCTTGGCGAGAAAGCACAAGCATCCCGCACCCCCCAGTGAATGCCTTCGTTGTGGTGATCTTGGCCAGGGCTTCTAAACTTTAGATTAAAGCGTCATCTAGTTTGTCACGTTTGCCATCCTGTTTCATGAAGTTTTCGAAGAAAAGTTCCAGTTGTTGTTTTCTTCACCTTAGAAAGGTCTTCAGTGTGGTTTGACTTGTTCCTCTTGTACAGTTAAGGGATAGTGGTTAAAGGCAGCGGGCTGGAAACCGGGAGGCCCTGAGTTCTAATCCTGCTTTGGGCACAAAGCCAGCCAGCTGACCTTGGGCCCGTCACTCTCTTTCTGCCCCAGGAAGGAAAGCGATGGCAAACCACTTCCGAAAAACCTTGCCAAGAACACTGCAGGGATTTGTCCAGGCACTCTGCAAGAATCAGACAGGATTAAGTGGGCAAAAATGTGCAAAAAATGACCAGACACTCTCTTATCCCGATCTAGTGCTTTGTAGTTTAGCAACAGAAAGCCGGTTTGGTGTCACGGTTAAGGCACCAGACTAGGAACTGGAAGACCGCGAGTTCTAGTCCTGCCTTCGGCGTGAAGCCAACTGATTTTGGGATGATTTTGGGCCAGTCACTCTCCCTCAGCCCCAGGTAGCAGGCAGTGCCAAGCCATTTCTAAAAAACCTGCCAGGAAAACTGCAGGGACTCGTCTAGGCAATTGCCAGAGGTCAAGAACTGACTGGAAGCCCCCGCCGCAAAAAAGAAAAAGCCCAG
>JANHZU010016628.1:0-13574 GCA_032468055.1 Acrochordus granulatus | reverse complement strand
GAATCTCCCCAACTAGCATGCATGCAAGCGAGCCCTTCTGGGAGTTGAAGTCCACCCATCCCGAAGCGGCCCTGCTCGGAAGGGCTGTTTTCGACCGCTGATTGCAAAAGCAGGTGCAGCCCGCGGATGAGCGGAGAAGGAAGCGGTTGCAGTGCACGACCGAAACTTCCATCCAGTTGTGAGGCTTTGCTCACATAATTGGAGCCCGCAGAAGAGTCTCTTGTTGCCACAGGCTAACTGTGAGATTGATTGATTAATTATTTAGTTGAGTGAAAACGGGCTCTACCCTGCTGGCTGGGGAATTCTGGGAGCTGAAGTCCGTGCATCGTAGGGCTACCGGGGTTGGGAAACCCTCTCTGTGAGTGGCCACGGGTCTGTTCAATGGGACGCACGTTCTTCTTTTCAACTTAAAAAAAAACCTAGCGTGAGAAAGCTCCGAAAGGTTAAAAGAACTGCCAGTCCCCAGTGCGCCCCTTTTGTTTCAGCATGCCAACAGGGGGTTGCCACCTTGCAAGAGTCATTGCCCTCAATAACCCTGCCTGAATTCTCCGGCTCCTTCAAAGTTAAAGTGATCGGGAATGTCGACTACAAGTTCTACCGGTGAGTCTTTTGGAGCTAAGAAAGGGAGGTGGCAGCTGCTGCTTGCAGAAGTGATCTTTCTCGGGGTGCGGTCCAAATGACTTGGGGGAATTATAGTTCTGGACAAGGTTCAGAGACGTGGGGTGCGCATGTGAGGACCAGAGCAGACCAGACCCCAGGTCCAGAGCCCCATAGGTGGGCCTTGCTCAGTCTTCCTTGGAGGAAGAAGACTTGAGAGAAAGAAGTCCTTGGTCACCTCGAAGTTTCTACAAGGAACTGAAATTCTGTAGGCGGCTTCACGCAAAAACAGTTGATCTGCTTGCTGAATCAACCCATTTCCTGGATTTCTGCTTCACGGTGAAGCGTAAACCTACCACATCCAAACGCTTAACTCACGTCAACACTAATCAAGCTTAGCAAACGGTCTGAGCGTAACGGTTGGGTCTTTAACGGACCCGGATGGGCAAGTTGAGGGCAAGATTGAACCGAGGCACTCAACGCCCCCGCCTTGACCAGAAGTTATTTTTTTCTCCTCTCCTTTGTTTGCAGTCTGCACATTTCTAAGTTCGAGCTGCTCCATACAACAATCGAACCAGTACCAGGCAAGGGCCTGAGGGTCTCCATCAGCAATGGTCTGGCTGAGTTGACTGGCCGATGGGAGGTGAAGAAGCGCTGGTTGTGAGTGCCGCTGCTCCTTACCTTTCCAGAGTTTCCTAGCTGGCTTCTGAGGTGGTCTGAGCTCTAGAAGGCCACAGCCCCTCTGCTCCGTGGCAGAAGCATCTCGAAACAGAATGTCCCTTACGGGGCCACCATGGCTGGCCACTGAGACATCACGTGAGCATCACACCCCATGGTCTAGCCATTGCCTGGTATCAGGAAGCTCTACCCACTTTAGAATAATTTTATCTCCCTCTTTGTAAATGAAAGGGGAACGTGAACCTTTGCCGTTGGGTCAGGAAGGCTCCCATGTAGCTCCTGTGACCTTGGTGTCCTCAACACCCCTCCCAGTCAACTGGGCAGATTAATTATTTACCGGCTGAACTTCTGCAACATCGTAAAGCCAGCCTCACGTACAACATGAGACCTGAGTCCACACTGGATGAAGTCAGGACGTGGCCAAGGTCTTCCCTCTTCTCGGTGGGACCTAGTTTGTGATAAAGCCCAAGTCCAGAAGAAACCTTAAGATGGATGTCTTCGGTTCTTCAGAGGGGTCTAACCCCATCCAGTACTGGCCTTTATGCGAATATTCAGGTTCTCTGAGGCCACACACCATTGTCAAAGGTGGCACTGTCGGTGTGAGCAGTGAGAGGGGAGACAAACGAGGAAGTGAGTAGTAGGAATATCTACTTTAGGCTTAGGCTGGTGGCTTCACCATCTCTCAAGAAACTGAAGCAAGGGACTGAGGCTTTGCGAGCGCTTCTGTTGTGTTGTGTCTCCTGCCAGCAAGGACAGCGGCTCCTTTGACCTGAAGGTTGACGGCATCTCCATCTCTGTGGGCTTGAAGCTGGGCAGCGACGGCGCTGGAAGACCAGCTGTTACCACCTTGGATTGCAATACCCGCATTTCCAACGTCAACATTCACATTTCTGGCACTTTGGAGTACGTTGACCTTCTTAATATGAACAGGCCGTTCTTCATACCAGTGTCTGCCCTTGACATTAGCACCCCAGGCGCCTTTTCCCCGGTTTCTTTAGCCATCTGTCTCCGTTAGATTTCGAGCCTACCTCTCCCTCCAAGAGCTCAGGGTGACGTACGTGGGATCCCCTCCTTCAAATTTTCCCAACAACCATCACCCCGAGAGCTAGGGTGAGCTGAGGGGAGGTCGCTGACTCAAAACCAGCTGACCCTCACCTTTAGCTTCTGTTGAGCGTGGACTCCGTTGGTTCAGAAATGTCAGATGCCCGCGGCTGCCGCAGAGCCCCTTCTTAGGTTTGAAGAACAGCCAGGGAAAGGGAAGAGCAGAGCAGCAGAAGAGCTCCTCTTGCCTCTCCTGACCTCTGGCTGGAGAGGCTTTTGGGGGTCGATGGACCAAGCTGTGGACCAGGAGCGTCATCTGTGGCCTTTGCTTTCACAGCTGGCTGTACAACCTCTTCCACCGCAAGATTGAGTCAGCCCTCAGGACGGCCATGGAAGGGAAGGTGAGGGATCTTCTGCGTGCTCCGCCCCTGGCCTTGCGCACCAACCTGGATTTCTGGGAACGGAGGCTTGCGGGAATGAGGAGGCATCGGCGCTTCCCGGGCTGGGAGCACTCGAAGGAGCCCACTCCCGCGCGACGGAGCTCCTGCTGCTGCTTGGCGACCCGGGGCTGAGTTCATGTGCTTTATCCCGACAGCTGTGCAGCGAGAGATCAGCTCCTCCGCATTCGTTGCACGCTTGCCTTGTGGCACGAGCAGCCGCGTTGCTCGACTGAGCCCAGCCCACGCTTTCCGACGCATCGCCAAAAGCCCCCCAGGCGTTCCAGGCGATGCTTATCTCGTCCTTCACAACACATTTGTTTCGATGGACCCATTTTAAGCCTAATTTTGGAGTTCTGAACTCCTTTGCACCACTCCGGCGCAGCACACAAAGGCCTTCGGGTTGACTTAGGAGGTGCCGGGCGGAGGAAATGGCCGCACGGCGTGGCCCTGACCTCAGTTTGCCACCTTTTCTGGTTCCTGCTGAAAGGAAGTTGTTGCCGTGCTTTGCTTTCCCTGCCCTCACGAGAACTGCCTTCTCGTGCATTTTTCCCAGGTCTGCGAGATAGTGAGAACTTCGGTTGACTCCAAACTGCACCCCTATCTTCAGTCTCTGCCAGGTAAGAGCCTCCCTGGGGTGGACCTCCAGGCGTTCGCTCCACCGGGGGGCGGGAGGAGACCTTCCCTGAAGGAAGCCCGCGTCCTGCCCCAGGGTTCCCAGCCAGCTGGCTTTGCGAGCCCAGGTCTTCTCGCCACCCCCGCGCCCTGCTTGTGCGCACCTCACTTTCAGAAGGATCCTGAGAGCATCGAACAAGTCCAGGGAGGGGAAGTGAGGACGGTCCTCCTCCTCTGAGGGAGCTGGGCGCCTCTAGTCTTGAGCAAGGCCCGAGGGGAGGCGCCACTTCCCGAGGCCTTCAGAGGGTGCCGCCCCAGGAAGGCCACCACCCGCTTTCCACCTGGCTCCAGAGTTCGGGCCGTGGAAGCACAGAGTGCCGAAAGGCAGATCCGGATGAGGTGCCAAGGGAGAGTCCTCGGCCGCCGTTGCCCGTTTCCCACCAGAAGCACCACAGCAGAGTTTGGGACGAGCCCCGAAGAGCCCCGTTGTCTTCGTCACCCGCAGGACTGCCGCGCGGAGGGGACACCGTTTTTTGAGGCCCTCCCCATGTTGTCTCTTCCCCTCTAGTCACGGCCAAGATTGACCTCACCTCCAGCATCGATTACTCTCTGGTCGGGCCACCGCTTGCTACCAATTCTTGCGTCGACCTGGACCTGAAGGTCAGTGTCAGCAGCAGGCGAGGAAGAGGCTGCTCGCGCAGGGCGGTGCCACCCTCCTTCCGCCCCACTCTTGGCTTGCTTCCAGCTGCTGGCGCCAGGCGCTTCGTACGGACACAGGGCGCTGCCGTTCGAGGGCTTGTCCTCCAGTTCTTGTTTGCGTCTCCCTGCAGAACGGGAAGGAACCGAGTCGCTGAGCTTAGGGCGCCTGTGGAGGGAGGGGACCTCCTGGACCCCAGATCGCCCACCCCGCGGTGAACGGACCGCAGCGCTGTTTGCATCTCAGAGGGCCGGCTGGGTGCCATGCCGAAGGCAGGCCAGGGACCCGAGTCCAAGTCCTGCCTTGGGCGTGAGCGGCTGAGCGATCCCGGCCCGGTTGCGCCCTCGCAGCCCTGGAAAGAGGCAATGGCGACCCCCTTCCGAGAAACCCGGCCAAGAAAGCCGCGCAGGGATTAGCCCAGGCGGTCTCCAGGGAGCGAACGGAAGGGAAACGCGGATCCAAGGACGGCTCTCCTCTTGAACCTGGCCCGGGCGGCAAGAGGACCCGGTTCCTTCACTCTGCCCTGTGCCCAGGACCCTGCAGGTCCCTCAGCTTGGACTCCTCCCAGGGAAAGAGGGACCTGCCTGGCTAAGAGCCGACCGGCGCAAGGAGAGGCATGGCGCTGAAGCAGCAGAGGCAGACGGAGCAGGCGTGCCCCACCTTGGCCGCCTTCAGATGGGTGGACTTCGGCTCTCAGAATTCCTGGGGACCGGCTGAGGAATGCTGGAAGTCCACACTCCGTGAAGTGGCCGAGGCGGGGCGCCCCTGGAGCGACACAGAAGAACACGAGGGCCTGAAAGGAGGTTTCCCGGGACCCCCCCTCTTCGAGCCTCCCTCACTTTCTGCATCCTCTCCCACCAGGGCGAATTCTTCTCCACCGCCCACCGTTCTCCGGCTCCGTTCCCACCACCTGCCATGGCTTTTCCGGTGGACCATGACCACATGGTCTGCTTTGGGGTCTCCACCTACTTCTTCAACACCGCCGGCAACGTCTACTACAAAGCAGATTCCCTGACCTTCTGGATCGAGGACCACATGGTGAGGGCGGAGCAGGGTGGTGGAGACACGTGCGCTGACCTGCCCTGCTGACCTGTCCTCCTGCCCTGCTCCCGGCACAATCAACCTTGCCCAAAGAGAGGGGCGGGCAGCGGAGCTCCAGAATCCCCGAAGCGCACCCCACACGAATGGGGTTTTAGAAGATGGGACACGTTGTTCAGTAAAGCAAGGTGGGGACTCCGTGGTGCTCTCTGAGCTTGGTTGTTTCCTGCAGATATTTCGTGACCCGGCTAGGTTGTACCCAACCTTCTAGCACTGATGACGTTCCCTCGCCGGGCCGTGAAAAGTCAGCAGGAAAACAACCCAGCCCGGCGAGCACCAGGGGCCCCGCCGTCCAGCCCTGAGCTGCAGAGATCCCTTCTGTCAGCAGAGCGAGATGGGGGTGGATCCCCCCTCGACCGGAGTCCAACATCCTGACAGAATCGGGATGTCATCATTTATTTTGGGCTGCAATCTGGAAATCTACCCCTCTAGCCTGGGACCTTTTAGATTTAAGTTGGGCGCTCGCCACTCGACGGGACGATCCGAGGTCTCGCGCTGCTTCTTCACCCCCTTCCTTTAAGAGCTGTCCTCGTACCCAGCCGGGTGGCGGTGAAGACCTTTCACAGAAAAATGTTCAAATAATCCACCGAAATGTAACTCTGAGGCGTTAGAACAAACGCAAGCCCATCTTTCAACCCCGGACAATACAAATTGTAATTTTATGGGTACATTAAACCATTCGTTTAGCGGCTGTTCAAAATGACAACGGCACTGAAAAAAGTTACTTAGCGCTGGTCCTCACACTTACGACTGTCGCGGCATCCCCGTGGTCGGGTGATCAGAATTCAAGCACCTGACAACCTGCGTGTGCTTATGACCGTTACAGTATCCCGGGGTCATGCGATCACCATTTGCGACCTTCCCAGACACCCCGCTACAAGCAAAGGATGCTGGGTTCACTTAACCACTGTGCGGTTCACTTAGCAACTGCTGCAATCTGCTTAACAACCACAGCAAAATGATTGTAAATCAGGGGCAACTCATTTAGCAACCCCCTTTCAATGGAAACTCTGGGCCCATGGCAGTTGTAGGGCGAGGACTACCTGTAATTGTGTCAGATGTGGTCGACGGGTCCCGGGACTAAAACTGACTTGGGCTCGGGGGGCGCTGAGGGCCGCTCTGCTCGCCTTCCTGCTCCCCGGTCCCCTGACCCCGAGCGTCTTCCCCACCTGCAGGTTCCGAAGGAATTCCAGGTCCGGCTGAACACCTCCTCGCTCGAGCCTTTCATCCCACAGGTCAGAGAAGTTGGGGGTCTTCAAGAAGAGATCGGGCGCCCCTCTGTCCGGGGTGCTGTAAGGGCTCCTGTCTCAGGCCCAGGAGACCGCCAAGGTCCCTCCCGGCCGGAGGATTCCAGGAGCCTAGAACGGGGGGCAAATGTTGGGGGGCTCTGCCGAGAATACCTGGGGGAGGGGGAGGGCCAGGAACATTTCTGCGGTTGAACCTCCCCAAACGACAGAGCAACGAAACCAACGGTGAACCCTGGGACGGCAAGGATAGAAACGGGGCAGGGGGAGTCCGACAGCACCTTTTGGGGCTGGCGTTTTTCTGAGCCACGAACGTGGGGACCAGCCGCCCCCCGCCAGCCGTGCACGCGCACCTGCCGAAGTGAGCCGCAGCTCGCTTCTTAACAAAGTCTACTCTTCTGAAAGGCGCCCCAAGCCCCCCCGACTGTGGCTGCCAAATCCCCCGGCTCCTCTCCTGCCGCATGCGAAGGATGCAACAGCAACAAACGCCGTTTCGCAAAACTTGTTACCGGGCCCCTTCGGCCCTCTGAGCAGGGCCCCGGAACTCCCCGGGTTCCGAGAAGCGGAGAGGTTTTGCAGACCTTCCCGCGGGTCTCAAAACGGCGCGTGGCCCCGGCGTGCCCCGGAGCAGAGCCGCCTCGCAAGGGGACCCCTGCGGTGGCCTTAAGGAGCACCCGCGCACCATTTTAGGCTTGTCGGTGCAGAGCAGATGCCTGAATCCCCCTCGCTCCCGGCTCGCCGTCCTCGGGGTCCGACAAGGGAGTGACGAAATCAAAGCATCCGAGTCCCCCGCTTAAAGCTGCCCCAGGGCCGAAGCTCTGCCCTGGCGAGGTGTGGCTTGATCGGTCCCCCCGCAAGGCTGCAAGGCGGTCTGTTGGTCAGGGAGGGGCCATTGCCCTTCGCGAGGTCCCTTTCAGGTCTCTGGCGCTCTCGGAGCTTGGCGCTTTCCTGCCGACGTCTCAGTGCCAAACCAGGGAACGCCATCAGTGCTCGTCCCACCACTGGCGACGTTCCCCAGTTTGCTCATGAAATGTCCGCCAGGCAAAGCTCAGAGGGCACCGAGGGTGCCAACGAAATGAGCCCCGAGCCGCAAGGGCTCCCTCCCGTATCTCGTCAGTTGTCACCCCGGATTCAAACGACCGACCGTGGACCGCAGCCGTCCAGAGGGGCGGAGTCAGTGCAAGCAGGAGCACCATGCCTGGAAACGCGATTTTCTCTACCCATCACCCCCAGATTAAGAAGCTGTTCCCCAGCATGCTCATGAAGCTGCGGGTCTCCCCTTCTGCGGCCCCGTCGCTGACCATCGCCCCGGAGAGCCTCTCGCTGACTCCTCTGGTCGACATCCAGGCATTTGCGATTCTCCCGAATTCTTCCCTGGCACCCCTCTTTCTGATTGGAGTGGTAAGTTACGTTACGTCTCCGCGTTGCAGCCAGCGGTCAACAACCGGACGCTGCAAAACCCCTCGTAGGCTCCTTCCAGGCTTTCTACGGCCCCTTTTGAGGTGCATTTATTCCTTCATTCCTTTACTTGTTCGTACCCCACCTTCATTATCATGCCCTGTTTGGAGGATGCCCGGTTTCGCTTGCCCCCGTTTCAAGCCCAGCTGCGTTGGAGGATCGACATGACCGACGCCTATCGCATTTAACTTCCTAATACTTTTGCCTGGGCGTATCTTTAAAGGGGAAAAAAAAATCCAGCGGTATACAGGTAGTCCTCGACTTACGACCAATCGCTTAGCAAACTGTTCAAAGTTATGATGGACCCCCAAAAGGAACTTATGACCTGGATTCTGATGGCTGCTTCCTGACCACGGTCTCTTGAATGCATTTTGGGCACTCAGCAACAGGCCCTCATTTACAACCATTTGCAGCATCATGTAACTGTGATTTATGACATTTGTTTCCTGAAACCGGCATTTGCTTCCAAGTTCCAGCAAAAGCTGCCCATTGCAGAGAATGGATTCGCTTAACTACCATGGAGGTTTGTTTAATGAGCACCACCAAAAGAAGTTGTAAAATCGGGCCGGTCACATCACGTGAAGACCCGCTTAACAACAGACACAACTTACAGCCATCATTCCAGGCTCAATTGCGGTCGTAAATCGAGGACTGCCTGTATCCAAATGTGGCAGAAAGAGGACGGAGGTGTGCGTGCGACCGCTCCTGACTGCCTCTTTCTTCTTGCAGTCCTCCGCAATTTCAGCCAAAGTTGCTGTCAACTCTACGAGGATCTTTGGGAGTCTGAAGCTTGGCAGGTGAGCCACGGCAGGGCGGCACCCCACACTGGTGCCGCGTGGGAGCAGCTGCTGGCAAGGCCGAGCTGCCAGCTGTTGGGAAGCCCCTCTTGCTCCGCAGAGGGCCACGGCTTCGCCTGGCATCCTTATCCTGGAGATCGCGGGGAGTCAAAGCCGAGCTGCGGCGCGCTTGCGAAGCGCTTGCCTCGCCCTGGTGCGCCCCTCCCGGCTCGGCTCATCTCCTGCTGCGGGTCCCTTCCAAGGCGCTCAGCCCACCTGTCCCTTCCGCAGGTTGGCGTTCTCCTTGAAGCACTCAGACGTTGGGGCCTTCTCGGTACGACCCCTTTTCATCCGAAGCGGCGTGGGCCCCCCTCCTCGCCCGTCTCCTCTGGAAGAAACACCAATAAGCCCAGAGTTGCTTGTGGCGAATAAACGCAACTAATCCGGGACAGACAGGGAGGGAGATCGGCAGGCAGGCAGGCAGGCTGGCAGACGCAGCTTCCCCCTCCTGTTTCCCCACACTGGGGTCACCCTGTCTTCTCCTCCTGGGCTGGGCCCTTTTCCCTAGAAGGAGACTTGGTAAGGGGGCCGAAAATTTCTCTCAGCCCTTCCGGTGCGTCCGGGCGAGGGGTGGGGAGCTGGCGAAGGAGGAAGATGCTTCTGGGCGCGCAGACCAAGGAGTGGGGCGCCGTTTTGAGGAAGGGGGCGCACCAAGTTCATTGCGCCTCTTGCCTTGGATTTCTCTCCCAATGCTCAGGTTCAGCTGCTGCAGTCCCTCGTGAATTTCCTTGCCTCCGGCATCCTGATTCCTCAGATGAACGGTAAGGGCTCGTAAAGCCGGGGGAGCTTCCGCGGCATCTCATGTCTCCCTCGGGAGCTGCCAAAGGTCCAGAACTGACGCTGGGCGCACGTTGCCTCTGTGCTGCCAGCTGGTTTCTGGATGCAGCTCGAGGGGCTGATTTTAACCTATGAACCCCTCTGTCTGGGCCCCAGGTTCGAGACCCCATTTTCCACCTGAGATCATCTCAGCCCATGTAATTATTCCAGGGGGGTCTCTGGCTGCGGGTTTCCCATTTTCAGGGGGGGATATTCACATCTCGGGGACATCGAATGGCCTTTTGACACGGCCCCCCAATTAAATTGAGTGACTGCCTCCCTCCCTGTCTTCCGCGAGCAACTTAAAACGGAGCGCTTCTGCAAAGCGTTCACGGACATCACGGTGCTCTTTATTGCTATTTTTGTGACTGTTTTTCGACTGATTTCTAAAATTCTGAATTTTACCTTGGATTCTAGGGCAGTGTTTCTCAAGCACTGCCATTTTAAGGTGCGTGGTCTTCAACTCCCACAATTCCCCAGCCAGCTTGGTTGCAGTGCTTGAGAAACACTGCTTTATGGTGCCCATGCCTATCTGTGAACGGCTGAGGGTCCTTAACTAGGGTGCACAAGACCAGAAGGACCCTGATGGCGGCTCTTCCCATGAGCACCTTTTGTGCAGAGGGTCTCTTTCCACTAACTGCTCTTCCCCGCAGCTGCGAGAAGCAGGCTGCTGAATGCCCGTTCATAGATGTAGAAAGAGGGTCCAGAAGTCCAACACAGGACTTGGGCCACGAGGCTGCAGACATGGCCTTCCTGCACATCTGGGAGGGAGCTGAGACCAGGGTTTGGGGGACGGGCATTCGCGGCCCCTTTGTGCATCGCAGGCAGGTGGGAAAGGGATGGACTTGGCATCACAACAACACGGTGCGTCTTTTATTGCCTGGACATTGTGAAGACCTCTGGCTCAGGCTTCGCCGTTAGAGGAGGGAACTTGCAGGGGGCACACTGAGAAAGTGACTGTGTTGGGTGGGCGCTTGCGTGCGCATGTGCCTTCAAGCCATTCCTGCCGTTTTCTTGGCAAGGCTTTTTGGAAGTACTTTACCACTGCCCCCTTCCTGGGGCTGAGAGAGAATGGCTGGCCTCAAGTCCCAGGATACGACTTGAACTCCCGGTCTCCTGGCCTGATGCTTTCGCCACAACACCCATCTCGCTCTTGGCGCCTGCTGGAACCCAATAAAATGCTACAGAGCTAATTTTTTCACAACGGCATAAAAAAGCTTATCGCTGGCAATAAAAAAATTAGTTGCAAGAGATTCTGATTTTGAAGCGCATGCCAGAGCCGAAAAGAGGCGACGAATCACAGCTCGGAAGGCACGGCCGGGGCGCTGGCTCTGCTGCACGATGGTTGTGACTTCTCTCTTCCAGCCCGTCTGGCCGAGGGATTCCCCCTCCCCCTCCCGGATCACCTGCAGCTCTCCAATCCCGTCTTCCAGGCTCACCAGGTGAGTGGCAGGTGGAGGACAGCTGGTGGGACGCCGGGGAAGGTCACTGCCACCCGAGGGAAACTGCAGGCCGTCCAGAGGAGCCTCCGGGGTGCTGAGAGTCCGCATGAAATGCAGGGAGATGCCCTAAAGAAGTAGAGGGACCCCCCCCACCAATGGCCATCTCCAGCATCACTGCTGAGTGATTGGAGCAGCAGACCCCTCTTTCCCAACCTTGGCCACTTTAAGGCGTGCGGGCTTCTGGGAGTTGAAGTCCACACATCCTGAAGTGGGCAACGTTGAGAAACTCCGGATTGGGCCAGAACCCTTGCATTAGGTCAACAGTACTCCAGTTTGGGAACACCAAAAAGTATCCACGCTTACGTGCTTGCTGCGCTTCCACTTACCCATTGAAAGCAACGTGGCAGACGGGGTGGGTGGAGGAGTCGTTTGGCTCACATCTAACTGCTTCTTCGAACCCATCTCGCTACGGTTCCCGCTTTTCAAAGGTTCTGCGGGACACTTCAGCTTTCTTGCGCCCAGGAACGCAGTAGGCGTAGGAGTGTACAAAAACGCACGTACCGTACGCGTGAAAACCAACGTGGGGCGTTCGCTGATTACGTGCCATCGAGTCAGTGTTGACTCTTAGCAAGCGCACAGATTTTTCTCCATGAAGTACGTTAACATTTCATGCAAACTTTTTGCAAAGCATGCATAAAATACCTAACTTCGGGGGACATTGCAGAACACCGCAGAGAAGAATGTGCCTGTCTGGCGGAGCGGGCACAGCGTATATCGGCACGTTACGGCGAACGTTGTGAGATTCGGCAAACCCAAGAGACTGCAAACTCAGCCAGCGAGGCCAAAATTCACGCCCTCGTCGCAAGGGGCCCCCGTACCTCCGATTGCGCCGGAGACGGAGGGGCTCAGCCTTTGTTTCTTTGATCTCCCCTCAGGGTTTCCTGGTCTTTGCATCTGACGTGCGCTATGGATAGAGGAGACGCTGCGAGAAAACAGAGGGAAAGAGGAGCAAACGGAGGAAAACTCCCCCCCCCGCTTCTGCTTCCGGCGCTTCTGCAGAAAATCCTCCGGGATCAGCCCTTGTTGATCCTCCGGGATCAACCCCCACCTGCAGCCCTCCAGAAGTATAGGAGGGCAATTGCCACGATCCCTTGACACACCGGAAGAAGAGAATCTTTGCAGCTCAGGGCTGAACTGTGGGGTCCCGGGTGCTCTCTGGCCTTGGCTTGTCCTGCTGATGGTGATTGTGAGGAGGTGACGTTCCTTCGTTTGGTAGCGAAGCGCCTGCAGGAAAAGAACCAAGCTCAGAGAGCACCGAGGACCCCACCTGATGGATGTTGTAATCCCATGCATCTGGGGGGCACCAGGTTGGGGAAGGGGGTTTCAGTGGCCACTTTCTTCACAGTAGTGCAAGGATGTTAATTTCTTCACTCCCCGCCCAGCCCTTTGGGCTCTTCCGCAAAGCTGCTGAAGCTTCAAGAATCCCCCGCTTGCAGGCTGGTGGAGCTAGGAGGAGAATCCCTGGACCTCTGGGGCGGTGGGCTGTCCCTGGGGACAGGGCACCGGGTCAGAAGCGGAGTAGCTTTGGATGAAGCCAAGCTGGACCTCTGTTGCCATTTCTTTACGCCTTTCGCATCTTTTAAAACAAGCAAAACATTGGAGGCAAAGAATGGAGGTGCAGGTGGTCCTTGACTTACAACCATTCGTTTAGCGACCCGTTCAATGCTACAACAGTGCTGAAAACGTGACTTAACGTCCTGACTTAGACCGTCGCAGCATGCCCGAGGTCAACATTTAGGCACTTGGCAACAGCACCTTGTTAGGATGGTTGCAGTATCCCGGGGTCACGTGAGCGCCATTTGCGACCTTCCCTGGCAACCTCTGGCAAGCAAAGCCAATGGGGAAGATGGTGATTTACTTAACAACTGCACTGATGAGCTTGACGACCTGGGAAAACGGTTGTCAGCTGGGCGCAATTCACAAGCTTGCTGGCTTAACAACGGAAATGGTGGTCCCGGTTGCGGTTGTAAGTCAAGGACCGCTTGGATTGATCCAAGGTAGCCCTTCTCACTCTTTGCCCGTTGGACGGCAGCCGACCTGCAAACCGTGCCGGGTTTGCACCCCCGACTTGAAAGGGGCCCTGCGGAGAGCAGCCAGGAAGGGTGCTGAGAGCCGGCTGGCTGGCGGCTGGACCTGCGCGCAAGGTCCCTGAGGGCACCAGAGCCGCCTGGCCAGGACACGGTGCACCGCTGGGCAAGCTGCTCCCAACGGGCCGGCTGGGGGACCGAGGCTGCCGGGCAGCGCTGCTCTGCAGCAGCGCCCCGAGATCGGCGGGGCCCTCCTGGTCAGGCGTCTCCCCGAAGCTCCGTCCGATGCCAACCCGCGTCCTGTTTCCCGGTCATCCCCCCGTTGTTTGCGTGTCTGTACGCAGCTGTTGCTATTGCTGCGAGTGCTTTGACTGCTTTGCGACCTCGGCGGGGCTCGTCTGGCTGCGGCCGGCGGGGCTCTGCCCTCTGGTCAGCTTAAAGCTTTGCAAGGAAGAAATAAATCGCCGTGTCCTGCGAGAGCCTCTGCTTTCTTTTCCAGCCCTCCCCTGTCAAGACGGCAAGCGCTGG
>JANHZU010016625.1:0-13574 GCA_032468055.1 Acrochordus granulatus | reverse complement strand
AATCGTTCAGAAGTGCCAAAGCCAACATCCTCCTCCTCCTCCGTCCATCCAGCCGAGTTTGCAGAACCAAAAGCAGCGCTCCAAGGCCGTTTGAGACGTGCAGCTGCGGCGGGGGCCGCTTGCCCTTTGGCTGCTGACAAAGGGGTAGCGGCACTCGCAGGACGGAGCCCAGCCCTTAGCGCGGGAAAGACAGGGAAGCTCCTTTCCCAGCGGCTCAGCGTCACCCTCGCCCCAACCCCTCCGGCCTGGCCTGCCGAGTCTCCCTTCGTGCCTCGCCGGTTCTCCGAAGGGGACCTCCGCAGTCCAGAAGAGAGACGGGAAGGTCGCGTTGGATGGCCCAAGAGGGTGGTGCCTCATTTTTCCTGGCTGTCGTCTGAGGAGACGAGGGTCTCCTCGAAGACGGGCCACATCTTGAGGGAGGGGGCCCAGAGCAGCAGCAGACGCTGCGCTTGATCGGTGAGCCCTGTGTCTCGGTTTGATGCCCCTGTCAACCCAAGGGACAAGGTTCGTACCCTGGTTGGTTGGGTTCTCAAGAAGCCGCCTCACAGGTCTGGGGTAACGAACTCCCCTCTCTGTGCTCTGTCCCCTAGGGGCCCTCGGTGCACGCAGGTGATCCCCATGGAGGGCAAGGTGACCTCGCTCAGCCTCAGCCCCGATCAGATGCAGCTGCTGAGCTGCTCTCGGGACAACGCCCTCAAGACCATTGACCTGAGGATGCACACCGTCCAGCAGGAGTTCAGGTGAGGGCTGGGGAGCCGGAGCTGGATCTGCCTGTCTCAAGCTGGCTGAGGTTCTGAGACTACCTGGAATGCCTCACTGGGGCACTGTGGGAGGTGCAGTCCGTCCAGGTTGGGAGAAATTGCAGGAGGGAAGGCCAAGACCCGGTTCCCGAGTTTAAATCAAGTATTTGGCCTTGGAAGGGATGGGCAGGCTAGGGGTGACCTCCAGCAGAAAAGAATATTTGTAGCACGGTTGAACTCCTCGCTGCTCTCTGAGCTTGGTTGTCTTCTTGCAGATGTTTCATTACCCACCTAGGTCACATCATCAGTGCGAGGATGGGTGGGGTTTTCTCCCTGTTCTTGCCCTGCCAGTGTTGATGGACATGTTTTCCTTCTGGTAGTTCCTTGATTAGGCTGGACCAGAACGCATCCGCCCCAGAAGCCCACACCCAGATAATCAGGGATAATTAACATCAGTTGAGTAGAAAATAATACCCCAGTCGAGGAACTACCAAGGAGAAGATTACACTTCCGCCAACGCTGAAAGGGCAAACCAAACCACTAGGATATAAATAGGGAGCAAACCCACCCCCTTCTAGCACTGACGCTATGACCTAGTTGGATAATGAAGCATCTGCGAGGAAACAGCCAAGCTCAGAGAGCAGCAAGGACTCCATAGGGGTAACTTCCCAAGCCCCTCGGGCAGGAGTGTCCACAGGGGGTGTTAAGACGGCAGCTGCGATGGTGCGATTGAAGCTCTGCCTGCGATGTACGTAAGAAGAAGGTGGCACCTCAACTGCACCACCACGGCTGCCATCTTGGTGTGCGTAACCAAAGATGCTACTTTGCACCTCTTCATTTGAGTAGTTTAGGTGTTTGCCTCCTCGCGGGGGTGGGCTTCCGTGAAAGGCTGGGATGGAGTTTGCCAAACAGGCTGAACGGGGGTAAGACTTGCCTTGTTTATGGAAGCTCCCCCACGATCTCGAGAAGGCCATCACGTAAAGTCACGCTCATAAGGCGGTTCAGAAGTGGACTCTGCTCCTCTCTAGGACATGAAAGGGATCATCTTCATCGGTGGAGGGAAGGGGGGCGGGTCCCCTGTCACCTTTTCGCAGCGTTTGACCCCTGCTCTTGGTTCCCAGCCCCAGCCTGCCTCCCTCCCCTCCACCAGTCCTTCCCGGGGGTGGCTGTTTTGGAGCTCTCCATCTGTCCTTCCAAATTCAGACGTAGGCTAGTCGGACATCTGATGTGGAAGGAGAAGTGAGGTGGACGGAATTCAAAGCGGTCCGCTTTGAAGCCACGGAGAGCACCGGCAAAGGCGGACTTGCCCTCTGGCTCAGCCGAGAGGGGATCTCCTCGACGGGGGGTTCATTTGCAGCCCTGGACATGCTGAGTTTCCTGCTCTCCTCTCCAGTGTCCCAAGGTCGCACTCGAGCGTTCCCACGGGGCTTCTCCACTTAACGTATCGTTAGAATGCAAGCCCGAGAGGGAATGCCGAGGACCTCCAACCTCGAAAGAACCGGCTTGGCTGATCCTCGCACCCGTGCTCATGCGGGTTTTGAGGGCTCGGCCCTTGCTGGGCCTGACTAGGTCTTAAACTGACGGGGGTTGAGGAGGGTTTTGCGAAAGCTTTTTCTGAATTCAGAGCGCGGCAGAGCTCCTCTCCCGGCTCACAGCCGTTTTCTTTGTCTCCGGAGGGCGGACGGGTTCAGATGCGGCTCCGACGGGACCAAGGCTGTGTTCAGGTGAGTCTCTGCCGGTCCCGAGGGGCGCACGATCTTTGATGCTCACCGCTGCTTTCGGCCCGTGGTTCCATTTCTCGAACTTGCGCAGCGCTTTTCGCCACGTCGGGCGCGTTAAGCTGCCACTCGTAGCGTGCGGTGTTGGAGAAACCATCCTGCTCCGTCGCTGGGAAGTCATATGGAGGAGGGAGCCAAAGGGCCTTGATACGAGTTTCAAATAAGCGATTTTTGAGGCTAAACCTCCTAAGGTTAGGTACTTTGAGATGTTTAATGTGTTCAGCTCTGCAGCTTTCGTATGATTTCACATGTGGTTTCACATGTTTCACAAGATGGGCAGCCGTATCAGTGCAAGTGAGAGAGCGACGCTAGCAGAGAAATAGGAGCAGCAGAGATTCATGTAAGAAACCAGCTGCCGCTCCTCGAAACGTCTCCGTTCCCTACGCTTTTCCTGCCGGTTTCCCAGAGCCCCTCACAAGAACAGGTAGTCCTCGACACAACCATTTGTTGAGTGACCGTCCAGAGTTACAACAGCACAGAAAAGGTGACTTAACAGCCAGTCCTCACGCTTACGACCGTCACGGCATCCCCGTGGTCACGGGGTCAAAATTCGGGTGCATGTGTTTACAACAGCCGCAACATCCTGGGGTCACATGATTGCCATTCACGACCTTCCCAGCCAGCATCTGGCAAGCAAAGTCAGTGGTCTGAGTCATGTTGACAGTTCTGGGGTGGTTGATATTCAGAAGCCGTATCGTTTGCTTAGCAGTTGCATGATTCACTTAACGGCCGCAGGATTCTCTTAACAGCTGTTGCAAAAGAGGTGGTAGGATCAGGCAGGACTCACTTCACTTAGCAGCGGAACTTCTAGTTCCGATCGTGGTATAAGTCGAGGACTGCCTGTGCTTCTGGGGTGCTTTCCTCCCTAAAAAGCAGTCAGAGCAGGGTAGGTCTGTTTCTCTTTGCTCTTCTGTGATTTCTCGACGGCATTTTTATCTGCGATTTCGTTCTAGCCCCGATAAGAGCTACGTCTTGGCTGGATCTGTAGATGGCACCCTTTTCCTCTGGAACTTGGCGACTGGGAAGCTGGAAAGCAGCTTGGCAGGAGTGCACCGGTGAGACACTTTTCACTGGGGGCTGGGGGGTCAGCTTGAAGAGAATCCGCCAAGGCGTGGAGTGCCGATCTCGCACCGGGCGGGTCGCAAAGTGTGCCAGGCCCCTCAGAGAAACCCTCCTACCCCCTTCTGCCGGCCCAGTTATTGGTGGGCTGGTGGGGGCCTCCTCAAAAGCCGCATTCCTTGTTTCGAAACGGGGCTCTGAAGTTAACGAGGAGCGACCTAAGTCTCCAGGTACTTAAGGGGGACCGCAGTGCAATTTTAGGCCAGTTTTAGGGATTCAGGGCTGCCCTCTGCAGAAGAAAAGCCCCGTGCCCGTGACTGGGCGGAGTAGCCGCTTTGCGAATGGTTTTCCTGATGCGAGACCACCCACCACCAGAAGGTTGTTTGCTCCCCTCCCCTCCCCTCCGATTTATCTGCCGCCAAACTCAAGCGACTCTCGGCGGTTGCCTGCTTCCGACAGCCGCGACGAGCCCAGGGGCCGGGCCGGGCTGCTGGGCCGCGCTGGCTGGCGTCATTCGAACTGAGGCCCTGCTCTGTGTCTCTCCAGGTCGTCTGTGAACGCTGTGGCTTGGGGCCCCTCTGGGGTCCACATCGGGAGTGTGGACCAGCGCCGGAAAGTCGTGTTGTGGAAATAGCAGAGGAGCAGACACGAGCTTCATGCCTCCGACTCTGCCTGGACCGCCAGTTCGGGCCTTCCGATGGGGTCTCCGGACTTGGGAAGGAGGACTGGCCAATGGGCCGAGAAGCGGCTTCCCCTGGCACCCAGGCGCCGGCCTCCACGGGTGGGAAGCCCGACCTTCGGGAGGCCTCCAACTCTCCACAGGCCTGCAAAGCCGAAGCCGCTGCAAGGACGGGTGGAGGCGTCCCTTAAGGCAGCCCTGTAACTCCCAGGGGTCTGACTCTTCGCGCAGCCGTCCGGGGTGGGCCAGCCCAGGAACCGGACGCTGCAAGGCTCCTGGAACGCCTCTCGGCTGCTGGGGGAGCAATGCCAGGAGCCTGGAAGCCCCCGAGTGGCTCGTGCGGAGTCCGGCAGGGCTGCTTCGGCCTTCGTCCTCCCTTTCCCGGCCGAGATGTCTCTCCACTGTCGGCAGCGCCTCTCTTCTCCCCCGAGGGGACGGGCCCAGCGCCTTCCGAATCCCCTGCCCTGAAGTTTGGATTCCGGTTGGGGAAAGCTGGCGAAGTGGAACCTCCATATCCTGTGGCAGTGCCCTGAACGATCGTGGCTGCCGGGAGAAGCTAAGATGGGGAGGTGAGCGCCGCCTTGTTTGCTTGGCTCCTTGGTGGCGCCGGTTAAGCGCACGGGAGGGAAACGCTCGGCCGACGGGCATCTTTGCTGCCTCATCTCCCCTGGACAGGTTTTCTGCTGTAAGCAGAGGCAAAGTCAGTGACCCTCGCACCTTCGCCAGCTTATTCTAGGCAAAAGCAAGGAGTGACTGCCTGGATTTCAGCTGTGAAAATCGCTCGGTACAGGTAGCCCTCAAGACCGTAATGAAGTGTGCCCGTCGTGGTCTCAGCTGTGATGGCTGTAAAGCGGGTCACCCGTGTGACCGACCCAACTTCGTGACCTTTTTGGAGTGGTCATTAAGTGAACCAATAGTTCGCTATGGACAGGTTTTGGCAAAGACATCGTAAAATGCACTTATGTAACCGGAGGATACTACAAATGGTCACAAATTCAGGCCACTTGCTGAGTGCCCGAAATCAGTCATGTGATCGCACAGAGAGGGCAGAACATTGGAACTGAGTTGGAAATCCCCCAGGGAGGTCCACTGTGCCTTAAGTCACTGATACCTCTTCACAAGTGTCGGGGGCAAAAGCCCTCCACGGTCCTTTTGTAAGCAATGCCATCTCAAGCTTCTGGAGGAAACCAACTTTTCATGGAAATCCCGCAGTTGGGGAGAAAAAAAGGCAACCAGTTCCAGAAAGAGGACGCAGACTTCATCCCAACAGAAGCTCAGAGAGGGTGGTAGAAGTTTAACGGGCTTCTCCGTTTCATCAGACCACTAAATGTGTAAAAACCAAGGGGAGAGTATTAAAAAGCTTTGCAAATCTGCCTGGAAGGAAGATTAATTCACGGCAATAAGCAGAGGCAGTAAAGGTAGACATTTCTTATGCATTACACCAGATGCGTTGATCATGAGCCCAACCCTTGGCACTAAAAACACCACCTTTCCGACGCCAAGGCATTATTTCACACTTCTTAACTTGAAACAGCCTTTGCGAATGATGTGAAGCTGGCCAGCTGTTCCTCTCCAAAATATTTTCCTTGGGGACCTGCCCCACTTGGCGGAGTGTGACGCACAGGCTAAGCTTTGATCTGGACTTCCATGCTTCATGTGTATCTTTCCCTCCATGCTTTCATTGAGGTGGTTAACAAAAGACATTTGCAAACAAATCAATAAACAGTGGGGTGACCAAGCAAAACAGCAGGCCACACCCTCCAAAGAAAGCCGGTTGTGTACTTAACAGATTTTGCATGCAGCATGACTCCGTGTAAAGGTTCCTTCCAACCTTTTTATTCCAGGATATACCACACACATATTTAGGAATTCCTGCACTATTGAAGTGTGCTGACCTGTACCAGTTTGACTGAGAACCCATGCCAAGATAAGAAGTCCTTGGATAGGGCTGGGGTGGAATTTGATGTTGCCTAGAAAATAGTCTTAATTTTAAGGCCCAGCACCAAGAAGTGGAGAAATTAAGATTTGTAGGACCTTGGAGAGCTCCCAACGCTCAGGAGATGTTGCTCTTGGAAACTTAGGAGGATCAAACAACCCTTACAAAGACACAAAGACATCAGAAGTTCTCTGTGTGTCCAAATATTTCATGAAGATGAAAAGCTCCAACATTGGCACAGGGCCAAAGCTATGAGCAAACAGTGTCACATTAAAAAGGTCAACCAGCCCTTTGGCTCCTTGTCCAGAAGGGTTCCTGGGAAGTCTCTATGGCTAATCTGGCTTTTTCTACTAGGTTCTTAGAAGAAAACATGTATATGACTGTTGAGGGGGTGCCATGGTACAGCTGTAGTTTCAAGACATGGCAGTGTGTAATGCTGGGCAGTCTACAAGCATTTTTAATGCACAACTGCATAAGTGTGGCGTCTCAGAAGAATTACAGCCTTTTCCTGGAGGCAATAACTCAAGATTTCTGTGCATGTGAAAACCAACTTTCCTCCCTTCCCTTCTCTTCCCTCCCTCCAGTGTCTTCCATGGGGTCTTCATTTTATTCCCATACAACCACCCAGTAAAACAGGCTGGGCAGAGAGTGACACAGATTGACAGGCTCAAAGTAATCCCAGCTGTGCTGGGCTTTCCCCTACCGCAACGGTTCTCCAAGGAATGTAGCCTTCCTGGTGATATACACCTAGGTTTATGTAGCTTTGCGTACACTCATTGTTCAAAAGTTCCCTTCAACAACAACCCTGCCAGATTGATTAGACTGATTTATTATTTGCCATCGTTGTCACCTGTTAAGGAACACATACGTAGATTGTTTCCACGAAGATCTGTCCCTAACTTGGTCATTTGGATCCATCCGCTTTGCTGTTGGTTGTCCTCTTCTCTTTCCCTTCGCAACGCTACAGCCTTTTCCAGAGAGGCGGATCTTGGCATAATGTGCGGAAGTAGCATAGTCTGAGCTTGCTGATTTGTGCCTCAAGTGCCAACTCGTAGGTTTGTTTGAGGGTCCATTGGCCTTTTCGTTGGCTATCCATGGTCTTCAGAGGAGCCTTCTCCAGCACCGAAGTTCTGAAGGGCCAGTATTGTTCTCCTCCTCCTCTTAAAGTCCAGCAACTGCTTCCAGAGAGTAGCCCAGGAATACCTTGGCTTGCATGATTCTGGTCTTCATTGGCAGGTTGATCAAAACAGCTGATGAATAAGTGTCATGCAGCTACTTATCCATCAGGTATATTTATTTCTTGTTTTATTGCAATTCTATTTGCCCTGTGATTCAGTTGCTCAAGGACGTATCCATAGCACGCCCTCCTCCATGCTCTGCCCACAACAATCATCAAGGGAGGTCCCAACTCTGAGGGGGAAACTAGAACTGGGTTTCCTCGGTCCTGGTCCAGCCCCTTCGCTGCCACCTCACCCAGGCTCTGGAGCTGAGAGGAAGGAAGGAGGCCCTGAGCCTACCACATTTGAACTCCCATCGCCCTTTTCTTGGCCCAGTACGTCAACCGCAGCAGCAGGCATGCTGTCTTCAAACAAATGAAATGCAGCCCAAATGTTATGGGCTTGTATCTCAGAATGGACAGCCTCAGTCACGCAGAGCGAGTCTTTCTGTAGTAGTATAGACCGTGCTCAGTTTGGTCTACCGAGCAGGAACTTCCAACTGAGCTCCTTGGAAGCAGGAATGACTCCTCTTGTGACAATTTGGGTCCATGGTATGCTGCTCCTTGTGTCATAGAACAAGGGTGGTGCCAGAAGGTTGGTCCCTGCCTTGAGGGCTTTCCAAGACCCCAACAGAAGAAGAGATGGGAGATGTGTGGCTTTCCAATGCATAGAGTCAAAAGGAACGGAACTTTTATGGGTTGGATAGGGACCAGGAAGCTCTGGGTTCAAGCGTTTGGCCTGCACAATGCATGGGACAAAGGAGGCAAGGTTTTGATGATGTGGTTGGGCTTGTTTTCATCCTTTTGACCCTCCCTTAGATGCCTCCCCCAACTACTGGGTTAAATTACAAGATAATGTAATGAAACTAACAAATTGATAGGGTGGGTTTGTGCAACTTGCTAACCTATAAAAAGATGATGAAAGAGTCCTGGGGAGGAAGTTGGGTAGTTCCTAAATACGATGGATGGATGGATAAGATAGTAGACATATATGGACAGACATATCTACCTACAGATATCCATTGATGATATATTATTATATCTTGGAAGACACTGGCTTCTTCCTCCTCCTCGAGCAATTATCCATCCTTGCAAAGGGCTACAACCTGCTGGGCTCGTCTCAGAGGAGCGGAAGACTTCAGGGCAAGGCGGCAACTGCAATGTGAAGAATCCGGATCCAGTCCTCCAGCTGCTGGCTCATCGAGCTCCAAGGAAGGTCTAAGCACAAAAGGCTTTTGGTGTCTCAGAGATTTCCCGGAGGCAGGGGGTGGAAACCACCGGGATGGAGACAACTGTGGGAGATGCCTGACCGGAACCCAACAAGGCCTGGAAGAGACGGAGCCGAAGAACGCTGAGTTGCTTGGTGCGGCGTCATGATTTCCTCACTTTCCAGCGTCAGTTTCCTGGCGTGGTTGCGTGGTCATCCAGAGGCTGAAGAGACAGTGGGCAACCCGGGCTTCTTTGCCACGGAGATAAGAGCCAGGAAGGACCGGGTGTTGGGAATGGACTGTTACAGGAACCGAATGAGGCTGAAGCCATGGTCCGTTCCCCAGATGACTTGGATTTCCGAAGGCTTCGATAGACCTCCTTAAGGGCTGGCCCCTTATTCCTCACCGTCTAAGAAAAGTCCATACTCTTGTCCTTGGCCTGAACTCCCACCCTCAAAAGATCACCATGCTGCATGTTCATTTAAATAATTAATATTTAATTTCAACCAAATGAATTAAATTACTGTTGCAGCACGGTACATGCAAACAACCCTCGAGCCTGACTTCCACATTTCTCTTGTTCCCGTTCACCCCTTTGGCACCTTGCTTTTAATCAGGATTCAGATGCATGCCTACTTTCTCCTCTGATCCAACAGAAACAAAAAACACGGGGCACCTCAAAACTGTGCCTGGTGTGTCACTCCAGTCTGGAGGAGTTTTAAACGGTCTGCGCTGGTGTGGATGTTGGAGGGTGTTGAACCGTCAAGGGTTTGATGCCCGTAGACAGAGTTTCAGAGTTGCTCCCTTCTTCCCCTTGACAGATTCTGCAAGAAAATGCTGTGGAGGGGCCAGTTTGGTGTGGTGGTGGGAGTCCGCCAGGGTAGTTTTGCCTGTAAGGCTCCTCGTTGCGGAACAAAACAATGCAGTGCCGGCATCTCTGATTTAATTCTCAGCAGCGTCCGTTCTCGCCCAAAACTGTCTCGGGAAAGGTTTAGGTGGCGACTTCAAACATCTCTGTTCACGAGGATTTTGGTCTGTCCCAGGGTTCCCAACCTCGGCCGCTTAGACGTGCGGACTTCAGTTCCCAGAACTCCCCAGCCAATTCAAAGCTATGCTGAAGCAGCTAGGCTGGCTGGGGAACCCTGGGAATTGAAGTTCACGCGCCTTAAAAGTGGCCGAGGTTGGGAAACCCTGGTCTGTGCACATGACTTTTCAAAGAAATGGGACGGGCTTATTTATTTAATTCAGTTTAGAGCTCTTCTGTCCTCGCTGCAGGACTCTTAAAGCCGCTTGACGTTAACTGGCGCGACAAAAATAGCGGGATTGCGGACATTCTGTGGATTTTAAGAAAGCAGATCAAAGCCAGCCTGGGAGAGAGAGAGGCCCCCACCATTCAACTTTTACATTTTTCGTTGGAATCTGTTGAGACAAAAATATGAAGTGGCAAGTGGGTCACAAAGGCCGGCTTGAGGCTAGTTCCTGTGGACTTTATGGCCTCATCCGTGCCTTTCTTGGCCACAGAGTGGACGTGGTTAGCGTTTGCCTCCGGCTGGGAAGTTTTTCATCTTCTCAGTGTAGCCTGCAATCCTGGGATCCCATCCAAGTCTTGGTCAGAGCTGGCCCAAATCAATTCAAGTGGAAGAAAGACCCAGCAATTGTACAAGGAGTCCTCAACTTACGACCGGTTGCTCAGTGACCGTTCCAAATTACGATGGAGCTCCCCAGAGCGACTTACGATCCGGTTTCGAAGTTCCGACGCCACCCCCTCCTGCATCACAATTGCTTTTTGGGCACTTGGTAACTGGCCTGCATTGACGGCACTTTGCAGCATCACACAGTCGTGTGACCGCAACTGGCAACTTTTTTCCCGTGAGAAACCAGTGTTTACTTCTGTTTCCCAGCCAAAAATGCCCATTGGATATAACAGGTTCACAACTGTGACGTTTGTTTAATGTCCGCAGTGTTTGCTTAAAGGTCATAAAATCAGGCATGTCATTAGTCCACCAAACGACTGCCATGACTTATGATTTAATTCCGGGCTCAATTGCAGTCATAAATCGAGGACTACTTGTACTTGGTTTGCTTTAAATATTTTTGGTCAGGTTTTTAGTGTGCAAACCAAGACGATTGCCTTAGCAGTAGTCCAAGCTTCTGTGAACACCCATAAAATGATGTACATGCAACATAAGCACAAGGATTTCCCCATCTAAACGACAGCTCTGGGAGTTCCTGGGGGTGCCCCACCCCAGCACTCTGCTGTGTGAGGAGGTGAGCCTCATGTTGTTCATGCTTTCTGCAGGCAAAACAGGAGGAATGGATTCCAGCAAAGAAAAGCAGAAAAGAAATGGGAGTATAGTAAAGAAAAATAACAAAATATATGAGGAAATGACTTTCCCCTTCATCACAATCTCTTCCTAAGTTACCAATTTTAGTAACTTCCCACATTTTCTTAAAAAATGATTTCTAATCATTAAAAACTAATGATTTCTTCTTTCCGTATCCCATCTCCTGTCTAAACAAGTCTTTAAAGCCTTGTCCTGAAGTCCATTAAGTCACCAGAGATGACAACATACTGTATATCCATTTTAATCTTGATCAAATCAATTAACTATATTCCATCCTTTTAACAACCTTGATATTTGCTCCCTTCAAATACTGACCTAGAACTTGATTACTTTTCGTTTTTTTCTTTGTCCTATCTTTCTCACATATTTTTTCAAAGATTTAACAAGTCTCTTGGAAATTCAGTATCAGAAAATTATCCAGGTTACTCTTTCGGTGTATTTGCATATCTCATTTCAGTATTAAGACATCAACCAGATTTTTTGGGGGTATGTCCAGTGTAGCATCTTTTTCCATATTCTCGCAGCTTGTCATTTTAAATCCACTTTCAAATCAGGTAAAACATGTTCCTCTTCCCTAACATCTTTGAAAAAGAGTTTTATCTTTAAAACAGTAACCACCGAGTCCATCATTCAAAACTATCCTTCAGTGCATCCAATGTTAAAATATTTGGCTTCATTCTGTATTAGTTCTGTTAAGCATAATCTTTAATTCTTCGGCTCCCTTCTAAGGTCTCACCTTCAGAGTCTAATCCTATCGTGTTTTTCAAAAGAGAATCCAAGACAAAAACATTTCCCCACAGGAAGGATTCTGATTAATTCCGACATCTTATTTCAGATCCATCTGGACCCTTTGCAACTTTCCAGCATGAAAGTTCCAACCAGCCTTTTGCTGTGTACTCCAGAAAACACACATATTTAAAGTCCTCAAACTTTTTTTTCAAACTTCTTTTGCGAAGGATTGCAAGAAACTCACCCAGGGTTGTAAAATGTCTTGATCCAAATGTTCCCAACAGTTGAAAAACAGTTAACAAGCAGCTTCTGAAGGTGATTAGAAAAGGAAGTATGCAGACCCAGGGCCCTTTGGAAGGCGCCGATCATAGTTTGGGCAAAGGTGGCTATTCCGTTGTCTCCCAGAGCGCCGAATCCTTGCCGTCTCCTTGTGAGAGCAACTGTCTGGGGTACTTGGGGTCGATCTCAAGTCTTTCCCTCGTCACGGAGGAATTAGGAACCACTGGTCTACCCTGGCTCTTCAGTCTGCCGGAGCCCTCCGCTCTGCGTTTTGGGGCTGCGTTCAGTCCACCATTTCTTCCTCGGACGTCTGGTAGTAGTATCCAAAATGCCCCCTTGCAACTGGCTGTGGCTTGTGGGCCCATTACTCTTCGGCCCATTTCTTCCAGTTTAATTTTGGATCCTTGATTCAGAAGCACCTGGCCAAGGTTGGCTACCCTCCCAAAGCTAGGGAGAGCCAGACATGGGCGATTCCTGGATGGAACCCCATTGGGAAAGCCCAGAATGGGAATCCAAGAAGAATATGTCCCTGTTTTGCCCGTGAGCGGGAGCAACAGCAGGCTGGCCTTGTCTGATCTCCCAAAACGGACTACTTGGATGGGGGACCACCAGGGCATCTCAGGACTGTAGGCTTGACAGGGAAGTCTTTTTGAAGCCATGGCAGGGTGATGCCTGGGCACCCGTGGCCTCTGGAAGTGTCTTCCGGCTGCTGACCTCCTGGAGCCAAGGGAGGGGGGACCTGATGACAGGCTGGCCTTGTGAGAACGGTGGATGGGCTCCCAAGTCGCGAGCCGCGTGTCTGAATGAGGAGCTGTTAAGAAGCCACGCGACGAAGGCCCTTCGCGACTTGCTCGTGTTCCTTGAAGGCCCAACACGCCGACCCATGATGCGCTTTGCTTTCTCACAGCACTGCTGTGCATGTCCCAACTGGAGGGCCTCGATCTTGGTGTCCCCCTCTGTAAGCTGGCCCGAGACCTAAGTCAAATCTAGGATAGCGTCCAGCGGGTTTGCTTTGCATGCCGGTTAGGGCTCTCGCAGGATTCCTTTACTTGGGCCACCCGTCGATTGACTCGGTTGACCTCACCTTCTGGAAAGCCACGGGCTGCACGAGGGTTACGTTCGCACAGCGCTGCAATTCAGGGCTGTGAGAATGCAGCCAGGTTAGGAATGCAGATGCGAAGCTGGCGAGGATGAAAAAGAAGAGGGTTGCTGGCCTGCCTCCATGAAGGGAGCGGGGGGCCGTGCGGGCCTCCATCGCCCGATTTGTCACAGGAGGGGGACGGAGGACGCCGCCCTTCCCCTCTCCCAGGCTCGGCGAGTCGTGAGGACGCCTCCCGCTCCCCTCCTCTCCCGAGCCCCGCTCGCTTTCAGGCGCCTCCCCGCTTGCGTGGGGCACGCGCTCACTCTCCCTCCCCCCGGACACGTGATGCAGGGGCGGCAGCCTGGCGCCGTGTGAACGCGTCTGCCCGCGTCCGCAGCTTCTCTCTCGGGCGTGACGCGGCTGCTGGAGAAGGAGGAGGAAGAGGAAGGAGCGCGGCGCTGTCCGGCGGCGCCCGGCTGCCTCGCCTAGAACCGGCCCGCGGGAGCCCGGGGCAGGCGGCGGCG
>JANHZU010016329.1:0-13612 GCA_032468055.1 Acrochordus granulatus | reverse complement strand
CAGGGAGGCCTGGCGTAATGTAGTCCATGGGGTCGCGAAGAGTCGGACACGACTGCGCGACTGAACAACAACAAAATCATTTTAAAGAGATGATATCCTGCAAGTTTTTGAGTGTAGGAAATGCTTGTCAAAAGAAGCTTTCCATGCACCTTATTTTCTTTCTGATTTTAGAAAGTCATAAATAAATTTGCGTTTTTGTCCAGTCTAATTTTTCAGCACTACCTGTTCTAAAGCTGTTCATTAGACAGAGCAAAATTATTCAATTCTTCTTCACGATTTAGATATATCATGGCATTTCTGTCTTTCACACCCAAGCTCTCTCAAATTCAATGCTGTAAAGCAAACCAAAAGACAAGTTATGCTCTGAAGTGAATAGGCACTCTTTAAAAAATTATCTGTCTGTGGAAGATTAAATGATTATTAATCAGCCTTTTTTTTACTAATCCCAACCTTGGTTGCTTGTTTGTGAAGCAGCTGTTTTTCCATTCTTTATCAAAACCATCTTGTCTCTTCAGAAGGTGCATAATTAGTCTTGATTCCTGCAATCAAATCTTTCATGTAACATTTACTAAATTATCTATTAGGACTCATAGCATGTTAATCCATAACACTACTTGAAGAAGTTTTCAAAAGCAGCAGTTTCCACATTTCATACATTATCATACCAGGAGGAAAGAGAAGGATCTATTTATCTTGTTTGGCATCTTTCCTTTCAATTTGCTATTGTTCCATTCCAATTTTTTGTTTTGTTTTCAGACTAAAATAAATCTTTTCATGGTGACACATGAGCAGCGTTCCTGAAACAGTCTGTGCTAAAGAAATCACAAGGCATCTGTTAATTTTTTATAGGCATATTTTAAGACCTGGATTGTCATCACCTCCATTCAGATCCCATATAGCACATAGATTGCTTGAATGCACTAAAAGATTTTGCAGCAGCGATGAGCAGAAAGGGAAAGAATGAACTGTTGACATTCCAGAGTTATAATTTTTGTTAATTATTGTTTAATCTTCTCCCACTGAAAATATAACTTTGACATTAAAGTTACCTAGAAACTTCATTGTTACAACTCAGTTTCATGTATTCCAATAAATGAATGCTATTTATATTATAGAATTTTAAATATGACACTGTGAAGAATGTTGCATATGTTGAATCACATGTAATATGCCCAGATTAATTGCACAAATTTTATATTATTCCTTTATTGAGAACTACCACTGTTTTCCATATGGCTATCCTTAGGTATAGATTCAACTGATATAGGGTGTAGCCAATTAATTCTGTTAAAATTAACAATTTAAGAAAATTGAAGGAAACAATTATTGACCTATTTTGTAAATGGATTACATGTTTCACTTTGATTTGTTTTCTTTCTTTATAGTCTCATACTATTAAAATCAGGTATAAAATTTAAAATACAGAAAACGAAATGTGAAATAATAATGAAGAGAAGGTACAAACAAGTCAAAATCAGCTCATTGTGCATAACTTTAAGATAAAAATCAGTTTAAGAAAAAAGTTTCAATAATTCCAGTGACACAAGGACAATTGGTGTTTATTACAAAGAGACACTAGAACCTGGTAACAATATTTGGGCATTATTAAAATAGTAAGATAATAAGGTGATTCTGAACTAGAATTCAGCTTCCTAGATTTGAATTTCCAAAAGATTATATTTTAAAATCCAAAATATACTTTTTAAGAGTTTGTCTACAATCCAGCTTCACTAAAGAATTATCAATAAAGGAGTTACCCCAATTTAAAGGAATACTTAATCTGTAACTGATTAAAGAAAGTAATCATAAGCTTAGTTTTTCCATAGGAATTGAAAGCAGCCTTGAAATCAAGAAAAGTCATGTAAATTTTGAATTGATGTTGGACATTCTAATTCTAAATTCAGTTTGCTCTTTCTCTAATATATTTTTAATAGTCAATTCTAGCATTTCCAGTTAAAGTATCTCTTATATATTTTACTAATTGTATTTAGAAAATTAAATAGGGTTATATTTACCAGGATCAAGGTGGTTAACTCTTCTAAAACTTGAGATGTGATAGTTATATGCCAGTCCCTCTGGAAATGGGTGGATTTTTTTTATCAAATTATATAAAAAAGCAATAGGTCCATTAATATTAACAAATACTATTCAAATATAGTCATGACCCATATAATTTTAATTTGTTTACATTTTGTAATACAATGAGATGGAAGGATGGACAAAGAAGCTATAATTTATATCGTGCCATATGAAAACACAGTTTTATTATGGGTAGTTCTCATTAGCCACAAAACAATTGGTCTCTGAGTTCAAACAACCCAAGGACTTATAATTAATGTAATACCAAAAGAAAATTCAAAAATGTTTGATCTTTTCTCATGCACAGAACAAGAGAGATAGAAAAAAAAAGAAATATTATTGCATTTTTAATAATTGTATAGGCAAGAAAAATTCAACAGTTGTAACTTAAAATATTCTGTTTCTGGTTACACTAGACAGAAACACAATCTGCAGTTCCCAAGTGCTTGAATGCAGTCATCAGAGTTTTACAAGTCCAATAGAAGAAATTGCATTTACTGACAAACTTTTGCAATCACCATATTCAGAAGGCCATGAAATATATTATAATACATACAGTGACACACATTCTTAATTCCATCACTTCTGTTTCTTGTTAATATATACCCATATACACATTTGGTTTGAGACATTCACTTGTGGAAAGAGAGGAAGGCAGTGGCAGACAAGAAATATTTTTCTATATGGGGTCTCAGGGTACCAGTCCTTGGCAGGATGCTAAGCCTTGGTCATCATCACATGAAGGCCAAATGTTACAATTTATTGTTGTGACACAATGTTATACTAACCTTAGTTATTAATTGCCCACATCTGTACAATCTTAGGAATGTATCTACTTAAGAGCTCTTGAGTTGGTTAAGAACCCTTCATTCTTTCTATATTAAAATCATCTGTCTAAGGGTCTCATCTGGCCATTGCATTCTTGATTGGCATAACTTTATTCTTTCCATATAGAGATTGAAATGCTCTTGTTGGATTGTAATGATTCATTGCACCAGATTAAATCAGCTATGATATTAGACTTTCACAACAACATTCTGCAACATTTTGGTCTCATATCACCTATTTTCAGTATCAAATAATTTCATTCTCTACTCTGGTTTATTTGAAATCACTACAAGCTTATACTTCCTTCACTATGTCCTTGCAGATCTGGTGAGCAGTCCATTTTCCAGCTTTCAGGAATGCTTGCCTTCTCTCAGCTTGTGGCTACTATTATTCATTCTTCCTCTGTTCCTGGATCTTATTTCCTCCTGTATATATTGATTACAATCTATCTCATCTCTCTAATCTAGCCTTCATTGCAGCTTTGGTCCCAGCTAATGGAAAAATGTCTAGTTATAAAATTGCTGATCTTCCAACATTTCATCTTCAAAGCTCATAAAATATTGATAAGGTATCTGGGAAGTCTTCAGGGAATTTATGTACTTTTGATTATGTGTTGCTTCTTTCCTTATATATCTTTCCCTCTTGATAGCCTAGGAGTAGGTTTGTGAGGTGAGGCAAAATATTAGACAAATGTACAGAAATATATGCATTGAAAAATACTGATGAAGGAGGGGAATGTTAACTATGTATTTATTATAGGCATGAGAGAATACTTGTTATTCCAGGACTGGGTGTAGTTCAGAAGGTGGGATACAGACTGGGTGATGTTGCCTCTTGTCAACTTGAAGATGAAACCTGGTTAATTCCTATTGTTCTGTGCATTTTAAAATCAGCATAAGTGAGCTTGGTTGCAGAGTGACTTCAAATTGCTTTGTGAAGTGTTTTAATTTTGAAAATGTGGTGATGTAGAAGACCACACATTTTCACAGCATGAACCTGCTATTGGAAGTCAGTAGCAGCTAATAATAGGTAGAGCCAAACAGCCATATCTGGTTAACTTCAAGATCAAAGTTAACTTTCTCCCAAGATATTAATGTTATGCAGAAAGACAAAAACTGTTTCCACCAGGCATGGCATCGTAAACAGCTCAGTATATAACTTGAGCTGAAAGGAAAGATTAGGCTGGTCCAGAAGCCAGTGAAGTCCTTCAGATGCAAAGAGAGACTCTTAGGAATCAACCCACATGCTCCTGGACAATCTGCAGCTGCCTAGTTCATGAGAAACTTACATCTTCTTAAATTGGTTGTTTGTTGATTGGAGAGTGGGGAAGACAACAAGTCCAACTTCTGCTTTTTTATTTAATGATGCTGACCTAGTCTTAACTTTTTCTTTGCTTACTATTTCTTTTTTTAATTCTTGGACTATTTCTGGGGTTCAGCTCTGCTTGGATTATACTTTCCCTCTGTTGAATTACAATATTTCAAGAATTTACTGAAAGTCTTATCTGCTTTTGGAATTTTTATTGTGGCAAGTAAATGGGAGTGACAACTTTATGCTCCTTATGTATACAGTATATGAACTGGGAATGAAACTGAAAAGTGCTTGGAATGTTGGTTTGCCTGCAATACTGTAGATTGAAGTCAAAAGCTTGATACATGCTGTATCAATATAACTGGGTCACTATAGTGAAGAGTTCATTTTTCCTTCAATTTTGATTATCCTGGTTTGTTTAGCTTATATCATTTTCTTCACTGAGGATTGGTTGTCAACTGGCAACAGTGGCATGTGATGAGGATTAGATCTGCTAAATTAACTCTTCACCATCTTAACTAAGAGGCAGATGTTGTGCAACTTTTTTTAAAAATATTCTTTTCTCTCAGTATATTAGAAAAGAAAAGATGGCTACAAAAAAGAGGTGTTGAGGAAGATTTGGGTAAAATTCAGAAAATTAATTATAATATAATGGCGAGAATAGAAGTTTGGGGCAGAATTTTGCAGGAAATGTTTGAGAGAAATACACAGAAAATAAATCTGTTTTTAGAGGGGAAAAAAATGGAACAAAATTTAGAGGAATGCAAACAGAGGAGGAGGTGGGAACCTTCAATGCAGGAGTTGAAGAAACAAAGTTGCCACTGGAAAAGTTTGCAATTAAGTCAGGTATTATTGAATTTAAGGGAAAAACATTTTTTAGCCTGGGGAGGCCTCAAGAGCAAACAGGGATAAATAAATAAACATTAATCTGAATGGATTGAGAGAGGGGACATTTTTTCTTCTTGTTGTATTGATATGTGGACAGATATTCATATGAAGTTAGGTTGGGAATAATAGGGAAGGATTTTTTTTTCTTTTTTTCAGAGTGTGTATGTGTGCTTCTCTTTTAGATTTTGTTATTTATTACATTGTATTTTGTAATTGTTTTATTATTCTCTTTTTTGTATTGCATGTTGTATCTATTTTGTTGAAAAGTACAGTGGAGCCTCACAAGATGAGACTAATCCATTCCAGAAGAATGCTCTTAGCGTGAAATGCTATTAAAGTGAAACAAGGTTTCCATAGGAAACAATAGAATGGATCAGATGATCCATTCCATGCCCCCCAAAATATTCACCAAAAAATCATTTTCAATGGATTTTTATGTAGAAATGATTGTCCTTAACATCTGAAACAAGTATCAATGATTAACACACAATATAAAGCAGAACTAGAACAAATGAACCAGCACTTATGGATCTGCTTTGAGGCTTCTGCTAGGCCAGCTGCTATCTGGCACCTCCTGCTGGCTTGGAGGATCTGCTATCACCACTCCTGAGGCAAAACTGCCTTTTCTCTCAGCAATGCCTTTCCAGGGGTGTTTCATGTGTGGTTTGGAAATGTTTCTTGCCTCCGTACTTTGAGGGGAGAAGAGACGGGCAGTAGGGGTTGGGTTTGATAGTGCCAGGTAACAAGGGTTTTTCTATTTTTGTGTTCATGAGCTTTGAGAACAGTCCTGGATGGTGCAAGGGAGATGAGAGGGAGGAGAGGAGGTGGAGGGAACTGCCTGGAGAGAGAATCTTGAGTTTGAAGTCTTGGGAGTTCTCTCTCTTGAATGCCTTTCACTTAATTTCTGCTGTTTACACTTCAAGAGAGGAGAACCATCAGCTCCATTGTGAGATTTTCCATGTGAGCTCATTGTGCTCATCTTGTGATCAGGATGGTGCAAATCATTGAAGTTGACCTGCCGTACATTCTGGCAAGGTCAGTCACATGCACACCTCTCTCATGCTTCTCAATGACTTCCTTCTTCAGGTCTACCTGAATCACCTTCTTATCTCCTTTCATTTAGCACTTCTTCAAGGGGCTTCCTGCACACACACATGCTCACAGTACAGCACATGCACAGTAATGGAGTAAACTGCATGTGGCAGCGACAGCAGAACTCTTGTGTAGTTGCTGCCTGAACGGTAATGGAGTAAACCATATGGCAGCATCAACAGAACTCTCATGCAGTTGCTGCCTGAATGGTAATGGAGTAAACCATGTGGCAGTGATGGCAGAACTCTCGTGCAGTTGCTGCCTGAATGGGAAATACAGAGCATGCTGTCTGATGACATGTAAGTTATCACGTGAAGTTTGCTTGTCTTGTGAGTCACCGCTTATCTAGTGGAATTAATTTTATTAATTTTTTTTGCTCATCTTGTGAAAATCTCGTCTTGTGAGATGCTCGTCTTGTAAGGTTCCACTGTAATAATTTTTTATTTCTTTATAAAAAAGAAAGTAAAAATTGCTGTATGAATAACTGAGGAGCATTGTGTAAGGAAACCTTTAGTTTTCCTTGTTCCCTTTTATCTGATATTGCTAAGACAATTATAATCAATTTGCTATCTAGTCTATTCCTTGCTGAGCTTCCACATAAAAAGTCAAAACTTAGCAATTGGAATGTTATTTAAAAAAACAGTTTTCTGGCCTAAACAAAATGAGAAGGTATTTGGAGTAAGGTAGTAGAAATAGAAAAAATGGCAGGGAAGATTAGCTGAAGGAAGTGAAGAAAATGCACTGAAGCTAGTGTACTAACTGGTCTAAAAGGAAGACACATGAAGAATAGAAAAGAGACATTATAGGGCAAAGCATAACAAGACCTGTCAATGCTTAAGAGCAGGAAAGTGAAAAAAGAGACAAAAAACCTAATATGGACTACAAGCCTTAAGAACAAATGCTTACAAAGCCAGAATTGAGAAGATAGCAATAGACAGCAAAGAAGCTGAAGAAACAATGGATCACCTAATAATAAGAAGATCTGTAAGAATATATACCTGCAAAAATACCATTTTCCTGAAAGCAAGAACTAGTAGGATTACAAAAAGTAAGGAAAAATGAAGCTAAAGACAGTACATTTTATTAATAATGGCACACAATTTGAGAACATATGCTAGACAGTACTATCTACCATTTCCCTAATGTTTTTCATTCTCAGAGGAATGTTTGGAGGAAATAGGAGAAAAGATCCTTACAGAACAAGGTAAAGTTATTATTTATGTAGGTAACTTATCATTTAACATGTTGGCTACAGAAGGTTCAGTTGAATTGCTTCTTATTGTTGTACTTTATATGTTCATCTTGTTTTTCTGTTTCATGTTTTCCCTTTTGTTTATATGACTTATATACTCTTCAAAGAAAAGAGGGAATATAAATTTAATAAATAAATAAATAAAAACACTTTCCCAGCTTTTTCAACTATATAGTATCTTCTGCTCACCTTGCAGTTCACTTATGTGCTACTCTGGATACCAGAGAAAAGAGTAAAGTGCCCTCACTACAATTATATATTTCAATAAGAAAATTCTAACTGCTGAACAGACCTGAGATTTAAAAGAGAATCATTCTCTTAACACCCTGGATGAATAATATATTACAATCCTTCAAAATTTAACAAAATTGCAAAAACCTTTTGCAAGCTTTCTTAAAAAGCCAACTAGACTTTTATTTTTAGATGTTACAGGAGATATTTCAACTTCCATCAGGATTCTTCCTCAGTCTCATATGAAAAAAGGAAAAAAATGGTAAGCAATATATACATTTCTCAAAAGGGGCAGGAAACAGTAAAAGCAGTTTTTTTTAAAAAAAGTTATTTTCCTGCAAACATGCCAAAGTCAAAATGTAAACAAAAGTCAATTGAAATTGACAATTCAGCTTTGGCATGTTTGCAGGAAAAAAATCTTTTCAGCAGACCCTGAAGTGATTAAGCTGAAACCTAAGGCTATCTTTCCTCAAAATCTTTACTGCTAACCTTCTGCTTTAGATGTGAGAACTCAAAGTATTTAGTATGTATATATGTATACATACATATTGAAAAATGTATACTCAAAACTAATTGATCCTATTCTAAGAAGATATTCAGCAAAAAGCTAACACTGTTATTCATTCTTTTGTCTTTAAATGGTCCAATTATTTTGTCTGTTCTTTTTCATCTTTCTTCATCCTATCCAGTGACATCATCCAAGAGAATACTTATGGCACAAATGATGCACAGTTTCCCCATATGAGAAAAATTTATATATTTAACCCTTTTATTTGTATTTAGATAATTATATTTACCAACATTGTGACAATGTGAGCAAAACCCAGTTTAAGCTAGCTAGGATCTCTCACTGGAAGACTATTATCCTTATCCCAGGAAGTCTATGATGGGTTCCAAGACATGAAACTAAGATATATGAAAAATGACTTATCTCTGAGTTTTAAAAAAAACTTAAAATAGTTGTTCCAGAATATTTTCAAAAGTCTGCATTGTTTTTTATCTCATAGACAAATCCATTATAGAGAAAACAACACAGAATCTTCAAAATATTGTATATTTTGGTTATTGTATTTAATTTAATGTAACGTACATGTTTCTATGACACGAATCTCTGATGACTCTCAGCCACATTACAGAACAGTTACAAATTATAGCATATATTAATCCTACCCTCCCAGCTGACCAATGTTCACATCCAGGGGCTTCTTTCACAGATCCCACTTCACCCACCTTGGGCTCAGACAGTCCAGCACCAACTTCTTGCTCCCCTCACTGCCAGCCAGTGGTATCCATTTATCTACTTGTATTTTTACATGCTTTCAAACTGCTGGATGGGCAGGAGCTGGAGGAAAGTGATGGGAACTCAATCCATCACATGGTACAGCTCAAAGCACTGGAGTGTTTGCCATTTCTGGTGGATACAGCATTAAGTTGCTGCACTTAAGCTGTTACTCATTAAGCTGCTGCACCATATGCTTCCTATGTACGTATATGTTATAAACCCAATAGGTCAAGTTTCACATGGAACTTGGCATTGTTCAGTTGTCACTAAACATTTTTACTATTAATAATGAATTATAAATTTAAAGAGCAGCTTCTTTAAGGCTAATATCAAAATACAGTATATGTCGATAGTGCTTTAAAGTCAAAACCTTGCTTGAGAATCTCTAAGGATTTCAAACAGCTCTGAATATTTTATGTGCAAATCAAATTAAGATGTCATTGTGAAAGTAGGCATGAAGTTGTACAAATATTGTTCCAACTTAGAGCACAGAGATATTCTTTTCTTTTTAATATTACTTCTAAATATATTGGTTAATAGCTTTAGATTATTTTTTGAGGAAATGTCAATGACAGTAACATTAATTATTAATATCAACAAATAATGGGTTATGGATAGAAGACTGAGAAATTAAACAAATGAACAAAGCAATAAAAACTATTTAAACATTGCTGCTAAGAAAAGTAAATGCCAAAACATTTACCATGTACTCTCAGAATCCTTTGCAATCACTGATATGCAAGAAAGACTAAGGATAGGGATGACTTCATGAAAATAATATGAAGTTAACTCAATAACATGCAAGAATATTTAATAGCATTTTAAATTATTCTGCTGGTCTTCAACATTTCAGAAATTAAAAGGCTACTTCTGATTACAAATATTACAAATGCCACTGATTAGCCTTTGTTTCCTGTTCAAAAACAGGCATAAAAATATGTTCTTCAAGGAACATATTTTAAATATTTGGCTAAGTATTCTGGATTATTTTATATTATATTCTGAATTACGCATCACAATGTGAATTAAAAATTAACAAGCCACTTAACCATTATAGACAATATGCACTAACTTTGAATTTCAAGGAATGGCAAAGGAGGAAAATGTCTTTATAGTACAAAACATTTTTGCATTCAAAAAATATCTCAGAACAGGACTTTCAAGGAAAACAGAATTTAGCCATAGCCACGGACAAACTGACTCTGAATGAATCAGTTTGGTGTATGAGTTGGGGCCCCAAGCTAGAAACTGGTGAGTTCTTGTTCTGCCTTAGGCATGAAACCAGCTGGGTGACTTTGGGCCAGTCACTATTAGTCCTAAGAAGGAAGCAATGAAAAACCACTTCTGAAATCTTGCCAAGAAAATTGCTGTGGCCAGATAGTTACCAAGAAACAATGACTTGAAAGCACAATACACACACATACACACATGCAGAAAGACACACTTGCCTAATACACAGACATAGAGAAACATATTTTCTCTGCAAAATAACTGAAATATAGTGGAAAATAAGTGGTTATTTTAAGGTTGGTGAAGTGCCTTTTATAATTTTGGTATAGTCCTAACTTCCTTGACATACGAAATAGTACAGATAAAATATTTAAACTGAATTTGCAGTTTCAATTGCTTAGCAATTGAAGTGGTTCAGTTCATGCTCAGCTGGTTTCCCTTTTTAGTTGAAAGCTAAAAAAAGAAACTTCTGTTTATATAACATGGATCTTACCTGCTTATTTCAGAAACTTGCCATTAGTAGATCAAACAAAATTGATTTTTCTTGGAGTAAACTCTTCCCTTTCCTGGCAAATTCTCCTGTTTCTTGAGCCATTTCTCAGTTCCATTTCACAACATATACCTCATTTTCTCACTCCAATAGCAGTGGCTGCTGATTTTGTATCTTTAGATTTGTATATCATTTAAGGATACCATTAAAACATGCTTTAAAATGGCAGAAATTGACAGAATTAGCCTAATGTTTTTCAAAATTAATCACGCTCAAAGCTGATCTCTGAATTTTTTTTATTAAGTTGAAAAGCATAACCTCATGTCATTAAACTCTCAAATCCCTAGTCTATAGCCAGAATAGACTGCATCAGTGCAATTGTGTTTGTTGAAAGTCATCATAGCAGGAAGAAAATATTAATTTTGCTCTCTGAAAAAAGACAAGATAGGGAACTCAAAAATAATATTTTGGCAACAAACTATTATATATATTTATATCTTTCTTGCTCTATGAATTTCACAAAGTACAAATATGCCAACTTTTTGATTGGATACTTTCTATTTACTCCTTTCTTGCACTGAATAAACTTACCTACACCAGAGAAAGCATATTTAGAATGAGAAGATTAAAATATATGTATGAAATAATTTAGGAAAAACTCATAACTTACCAGATACTAGTACTAAGTTGAGAGTCAGGTTGGTGTAGTGGTTAAGATATCAGGCTAGAAACTGGAGACTATGAGTTCTAGTCCTACCCTATGCACAAAGCAGCTAGCTGATCTTGGACCAGTGGCTTCTCTTAGTCTTAGAAAGAAGACAGTGACAAACCTGTTCTGAAAAATCTTGTCAGGCAAACTGCAGGGACTTCTCCAGGAAATCTGAGAAAGGGCACAACTGAATGGAAAAAAAAAAAAAGTTAAAGCAATACACATTTCTCCAGATGCACACTGCTATTGCTTTTCTGAAGCAATAGTATGTATCATGGAGACATTTGAAGATAGACGGTGAAGGGTCATGTCTAGGGTTACCTGGTTATTGCCATTTCAAGAAATGTGAGTATGGTGACCATCTGATGGAAATGTAAACAAAATAATTACTTTTATAAAACGTAACTCACAGCGTAACTAACCTGAGAAAATTAGCTTGGATGGTCTGCTTGTTAGAAGTGTGTGGTTAGAACAGCCAAGGAAGGGAGTGACTGGAGATAAGAAACCAGATGGCTAAGGGAGGAACATTTCAGAAGACCTTGCAAGCTGTCTTAAGATCTGACAAGATCTAGAGATTTATAGGGGATGTAACACTTAACTGTTAGCTTTGAAAAAACTAAGGAATGCAGAACAGAGGTAGTATGTATATGTAATTGCTACATATAATGCATCTATAGATAATTATATGTGTAATTGCTACATATAATGCATCTATAGCAAATGTGGGTGTGTATAAAAATCACCGGGAACTGATGCCCAGGGCCCAGTTGATTTAAGAGCTGAGGTCCTCTTTGTCACAGTACTGCAATAACAATTCTCTAAATCCACACCTTGTGTATGGCTGTCAATTCGGCTTCGACACCAAGCTAATGACCCAGGTTTTGGGACAACAACAAAGAATTTAAATACCTAGAATTCTGTGATAAGACCATATTTGGAAACTTCCAAGCTCATTAACCAGAACATATTTCTAAAAAAAACCTGACTTGAAGCAGTAAAAAAATAATCCACTTTGGATGATCTCTTCAACTCATAACATCAACAGTTAGTATACCACAATAGTTACAGTGTTATAACTAAGATCAGATTAGTTTAAATCACTATTCGATTATGATATCAACTGTGAATTTTGAGCCCGTCATTACCTTATATCCAACTATCTCACAGGTAATTTCTGTGATGCTAAAATGAGGGAAAATTCCAGGTGTAAATGAAGGAGGGAGGGAAATACACACACACATATACTCAGATACTCAGTTATTTTATTTGCAAGCATGATTAGAAAGTCTTGCAAAGACTTTCTCTCTGATATGGCAGCTCTGTAATGCATAACAATGTTAATTATTCTGTAAATGTGCGGTTGATAAAAGGAAGTGTTTGAAATTAATAGGTATGTATTCACAATAGACAGAACTTTCTGGGCTAATTAGAATTCTTCTGCTCTATCCATCTTGTAGCAAGATCATATTGCATGAGTCAAGTATTCATTTGAATGATGGCATGGGAGAAAAAGTTGTTCTTGTGTCTAGTAGTTTTGGTACGCAATACCCTATAGCATCAGCAGATAGGAGAGGTTCAAACAACAAACTTCTCACCCTCTCATCCTGGGGTGAGAGGAATCTGCAGATATCTTCTCCACCTTTTCTTTACCCTCTCAACGTACAGATATTTTATGTAGAGCAGGTTAGTTAAAATTATCTTTTCTGTAATCTTAACTATATGTTGATGTCTGTATCTGTCCAGTGTGGTTGCTGCACCAAACCAGACAATGATAGATGTGCAAAGACTCAATAATTCCTTTGTAAAACTGTATCATCAGTACTTGAGCCAGGTTTAACTTCTTGAGCTGACATAGGAAGTACATCCTTTGATGTGCCTTCTTAATAATTATGCTGATGTTCGTTGCTAATTTTGCTCATCTTATGGAACACTCATTAATCACAGTACTTGCAATCCAAGGTTCCATTGTATAATGAAGTAAATTAAATAATACATATAAAGAAGTACAATTGAATGATAAGATTGCAAAAATACAAATGCAACATAATCAGAAGCAGACTGACCTACAACTGCCGGTTATAGGCTGAACTGTACTTCTATATAATTTAGAGATGCTACTCGTATTCCTTTTTGAATCTGGTGTCTGTCTGTCTGTCTGTCTGTCTGTCTGTCTGTCTGTCTGTCTGTCTGTCTGTCTATCTATCTATCTATCTATCTATC
>JANHZU010016239.1:0-13626 GCA_032468055.1 Acrochordus granulatus | reverse complement strand
GGATGGATAGATAGATATAGACAGAGGTTGAAGAAAATGGAAATGATGGATGGATGGATGGACGGACGGATGGATGGACGGAGTTAGGGATTGAGCAAAATAGAGATGATGGATGGATGGATGGACGGACAGACAGACATGTTTGGGTATCTGTATATGCACCAACACAGTTGCTTACACACTCAGACAAACCCTTTTTAGCCACACTATTAACATTTGGCAGTTCTGAACTAATTTAAATATTAAGCACTACTTTCCATTCATTTATTGCTTTTAAAGTATTCCAAGCACTTTGGATACATAATCCCATAAGGCAGGATTATCAAGTAAACAGAGTGGGGCATGATCAGAGAAGTCCTCCATTTGCACAATTCAAGGATGCATCGGGGAGGGCGGAGAAAAACTCATCTGCTGCTGTGAGGACATCCCATGCATTTTTTTTTTAAATTAAAAAGCTAGGGGAGCGCTCTACCCAATGGGGTTTAATTGCAGATGGACTCTTACCTGGGGCATCACCTTTGTATTCACACACCCATCACAATTTTCTGTAAGGTTGTTTATTTTTTATAATGGACTTAAGCAAACTTTTAACAGGCTCTTGTATTCTCTAACATCCTCGAAAATGGGGTCATTTGCCTCTCTGGAAATATTTCTGAAACTCTTTTTGTGGGCCTCATGGGAAATGTATTCCTGCTCTAGCTGCCCCTACACTTTTTTGACACAATTCATAGGTTTAAATCATCAGAAGGACATCTTCTCATCCACACCAATTTGCTGGGTGGGAGAAAATGCTCACAGATTCTGGCATAAAATACCAATAGTCCTCAAGAAACGACCATAATTACAGTTGTAAAACATTTACCAGCCTGCTGATTACAGTTGTAAAACATTTACCATTTTATGATTTTTTTGCAGCAATCATTAAGCAAACGCGACAGTTGTAAATGAGAATGCCACAGTCATTAAGTGAACCCATTGTTCGCTGTGGCCCAGTTTTACTGAACACCAGACGTTAAGTGCCGGTTTTCAGCAAAACCATCGTAAAACATGTTCTTGTGACCCTGGGACACTGCAAGTGGCTGTAAATGCAGCTGCGCTGCCGAGCCCCCAAAGCGCAGTCACTCGACCAGGGAGGCTGCAACCATAGCAACTTCGGATCCGGGTCGTAAGTCCCCTTTTTCAGGTAGATCCGGTTGTAAGTTGAGGACTAGCTATGCTCACCCACACAGGACCAAGTTTCATTCTTTGCAATGAGAAAAGCAACAAGGCCACCAATAATTGTCCATCACCTGTACAAACATCGTGAAGATATTCAACACATCCCAAACTCCCTTCTGCTGAAAAGGATGCAACGAAGCCCGCGAGCCTTGCAGCTGACTTCCGAGTTCAGTTCTGTCTTCAGAAAGGATGAACCGCTTTTGGGGATGTTCCTGCAAAGGTCCCAGTGAGCCCGGCTGCAAAGGGACATCTCCCCTCCGTGGCCCCCCACCCATCCTACCATCCTACCAACCGCGCTTTGAGAGCACCTTGTGCTTCTCAAGCTAATTACTAAAGAGTTTTGGCCCAGGAAGCCTGGAAGTGACAAGCATACGACCTTCCTGTGACAGGAGCATGCGAGAACATCAAGTGCATGCTCAGAGCTGACGGGAGTGTTCATTCGGCCAGGAAGGAGCTGCCAGCAGTGGCCGAAGGAAAGAGAGGAGACGAGTGCTCGGTGGTCTTCCTCACCGTCTACTGTCTGATAACAGTCTGCAGTTTACCTTGCTCAGGAGCCTCCTCCCCGCTTTTGGTTGTGTGAAGATGCAATTTTCAGCATGGGTGGCGGCTCAAGTGCCTGTCGTATCTGGAAGGCATCAGGTCGGGGAAGTGTGTTTAGACAGCTGGGGAAAGAGGACTGACCCTCTGCCGTCCCTCCTCGACTTACTACCATAACTGACCCTGCAAGTACAGTGATAAGTTGTGACGGGTGTTAAGCAAGTGGCCATGCCCGATTTTCTGAATTTTGGAGGAGCAGTTGTTAAGTGAACGTCACAGTCATTAAGGGAATGCACTGTTACCATGGGACATTTTTGCAAACACATTGTAAATCGCGGTCACGCCATCACGGGTGCTGCAAATGGCCATAAATGTAAGCCAGATACAGAGTGCCCAAAATAGGGTAACATGACCACGGGGGGAAGGCCGTCAGAACTTCGAATGTGGGTTGTAAGTAGCTTTTTCGGGGTCTATCATAACTTTGAAAGGTTGCAAAGCAACCAGTCGTAAGTTGAGGACTACCTGTGTCTCTGTTTGTGATCCTTGTGGATCTGGTGGCTATCCCACAGAACCAGATTCAACTCAAGCAGAGCCAGACCCACAAATATCTACTCCAGGAATCCAATCAAAACTCAGTGAGACACAAAAAGAGACCACAGCAATCACTTTGCAACACAACATTATTTCTTAACAAGAGTCCAGACAGCCATTATTTCCAACCCACCGATTTCAACTCAGATTTTATGTTTTTATTCTTCCAATTGACCCTCAGTTTTCTGCAGCTCCTATGACAAGCTCAGTGAATTATTTGGAAAGGAGGAGGGACTGTCTTTCAGCTGACGGTCAGGACATGAGAGGGAGAGGGAGGCTGAGCCCCCGAGCCTAGGACTGCAGGAAAACAGAAGCCCGGCTTTTGACTCAGCACCTACATTCATACAACCCTACTCTGAGTAGGATTCAAACTGTTGGACACTGCATTATTAAAGAGACCTCCATGCCCCTTACAAACTACATGGGGGTGCCCCTAAGGCCATGGGAAAGGCATGGCGGAGTGCGAAGACAAAATCAAGATGGCAATCGTGTCTCTGTGACCGAGATATCTCACCTCTTTGGGAACTCCTGAGCTTCACCACCACCTGACACACCCCAGGGTCAAAAGCGTTTTTGTAGACTGCCCTTCTGCCCAGAGGAGAGGAGCACAACAGAGGCTTCCAATCGTGACTCTTGACAAAGCAGGGTTACACAGCACTCTGCCTCCAACATTGTGGCACTAAATAGCCATTATGGTTAGGAGTCCTGAACAGCCTTATCTTTCATGAATTCCTCTGATCTGTGGAGTCCTTGGTGCTCTCTGAGCTTGGCTGTTTGCTTGCAGACATTTCATGACCCAACTAGGTAACATCATCAGTGCTAGAAGGGAGTGGGGTTTGCAAGGACTCCACAGTTCAACCCCGAGCTTGAGAGATTTTCTTCTGTTTCTCTGACCTGGATATTTTCTCAACATCCCAAATTATGGATTTCCAGGCAGTTTTCTGCTGAAGGAGGACCACACTTCAAACCTTCTTAGCTTTTCCAAGATCAGCTACCATCCAGTTTGTTTATTCTGCCCCTGAGAAACCACTGTGGCTCTGAGATGCAGAGAAGGTAATCTCAAAAAAATATATATTTTCAACAAAGAAGATGCCATGCGTTCTTGAGGAGATAAGCCCCTTCTTTCAGTAGCAACGCATAGAGAATTTCTGATGAAACATAAACTCCCCAACTTCCACCCCAGTATGGGTTTTGTGAAGGAAACATCTCCATTCTCTGCCCAAAGCGGAATGTAAGTCCTCAAGGCGAGGAGGCTGTCTGCCCATTGTACGATGCTCCCGCGCCCAGGCACCAGAACAGTCTCCTGGATGCTGCTCTGGGCTTCGCGCTGCCCCTGCGTGCCTCCCACCCCTCGGCCCTCCAAGAGCTGCTGGAAGGAGTCTGGCCAATTGTTTCTCCAGACGCTCCCTGGCTGCCAGCCCAGAGGCAAGAAAGCAGCCCAACAGGCTTGAGAGGACGCTCGAGAGAGAGCAGAGAAGCAGCAGCTGCTGTCCTGCAGCAGCTCCAGAGGGGCTCCAAGTACCGGAGGAAAAACGTTTCTGCTCTGCCAGTGCACATATATATGTGTCTCGCACACGCACACGCACACACAGAGTAAAGATGATTACAAAACAGAGGCTCTCTAAGAGAGGGTTCCCCAATCTTGGCTACTTTAAAACGCGCGGGCTTCAGTTCTCAGAATTCCCCCGCCAGCATGCGGAGCCGAATTTTGGCTTCTGGGGGAAGAAAACATCACCCTGGGCCGGCTGTTGTCCAATAGCACAGACGGAGGAACTGGGGTGCCTGCCCCCAAAAGTGCGCACCCTGGCTTTGCTTTCCCAGGAGGAAACGGCCTTCCGAGCCCCGAGCTGTTAAGAGAAGCGTTCTTGCAATAAAATCGCCAAACGGCTGTCCACGAGAAGCGAGATCCAGAGCTCCAGGGAGCCAACTGCAAGCTGCTGCGGGGTCACCTTTCCGCCGCCTCTTGTTCCCCAGCTTCTATTTGCACACTTCATCTTCATTACTTTTACGCCAGGGGTGGGCTTGAAGTAGAACTGCCGTGACTTCTGCCTGCCCTTGCCTTGCTCTGCGCGCCTCCGATTAAAACGGCCGGCCGGCCGTCACTTCCGAGACGCGAAGCCGAGACGCCAAACAGCTCCAGGCACAAGACTGCAGTCTACCCACCCTTGTGACCTGACACAACTCGACCGGCCCAGATCCAAAAGGTGCGCAGTCCTTCCATGCGGTCCCACTGGGGCTTCGGCCGTGCCCTTCCTAACGCTCGCGGTGACCTTCCCTTGTGGCCATGGCCTGCGCTAGCTGACGTGCCAACCCTGATGTCCACCAAAACGGGTGTGTTTCCCACGGTCCCTTCCAAAGACGGTCTTACTCAGGTTCCTCTCTTTCATTGAGGGCCTCCGTAGCTGGTATTTCCAGCTAAGTGTTGTCAATCGCTGGGCTCCAGGGCTAGCTAGAGAACTGAGGTAACACTGTTTGCACTTGCGGATGATTTCTAGTGGGAGCTGGATGAAGGTGGTGCATCCATCCTGGACCTATTTGATGTCTCAGGTTTCAGCCCATCAATCATGGCATCTTTTGGACCGGCTTAGGGGGCAAGATGTTTTTGCGACAGCTCTCCTTCCAACCTTTGAGCTTGGTTCCAGGCAATATTGGGGAAGGGAAGACGTAGTCCAAGACCCTCTCCACTCCAAAGTAACATCTACGTGAAACTGTTGGGTCAGTTCATCCGCCAGCATCGCTCCAGCAAGTGATGCCACCGAGGTTCTCTCTCAATGCATGGAGGCTGAGTAGGTCTGGATAGGGAAGCGCAGGTAGCTGGTCAACCCTGGCAAGACTGAAGGGCTACGTGGTCCTCTTAGACTCGACCTCTCCTGCTTGAGGAGCAGCCATGATTAGGAGGGCCTTTGCACAAATTCATTTCTGGAGCAGGTGGCCTGGCTCATGGTCATTCATGCCTTAAGGACCTCCCAGCTGGACCACTGCAATGCACTCGACACGGGATTGCCCTTGACGACCCCCTGAAAGCCCTAAAATCCAGTAGCACATTCCACAAAACCTCTGCTGTGTAAGCTACAATGGATAAAATTCAAAGAGCTGGTTTGTTTATATCCTCCCTTTATTATTTGTATAAGTAACTCAAGCGGCAAACGTACCTAATATTCCTTCCTCCTCCTATTCTCCCCACAACAAACAACCCAACGGTCCACTAACGGCCAGCACCTTGTTGGCGCCAGTTAAGGCTCAACAGCAATCAGGGAGAGTTGGACTTGTGCATTTGTGGCTACATCGTGACTCTAGCCTACCCCTCTTTTCACCCCTTCCCCCTGGCTCTGCCATCTCTTCTCCTTCAGCTCTGCTTAACAACCGTGTTGAGTGGAGCAGGAGTGGGGGTTGCTAAGCAAGGCAATCATGAGGTCGCCTCGCTTAACGACTGGCGACCATAATGAGCAAACTCTATCAAGGTCGTGAGTTGAGGACTATCTGTAGTCCAAACGGAATAGACCATACGTAAGCTCTGGCTTCCTGCAGTTCCCCAGCTACTGTTAAGGCCCACAGCAGCTTCTGACTCTCAACACATATCACTCGAATGCATGTCCCCCCTGAGGCTATACGGTCCCTTCCCCTTTCCAGTGCTTCAAGTGACAAAACCACGTGGAGGTCTCCACACTGCGACACGTCTTTGAGCCAGGCCACTGCAATACAGTAAAAGGTGAGCAGAAAAATCTACAAGAAATCATCTGGGACCCAACTGCCCACATCAAAGGAAACCCAGTCTGTGTTAGACCACAAAAGTATGTTTGTTGGACCCTAAGAAAGGAAGGAAGTTGTATCAAGCGGGGGTTGGAGGGGATGACACATTGTGGGGTGAAGAGGGGGTGCAGGAGCTTGTTGATGCACAGCAGGAACGAGTTGAACATGCGGAGAATGAACACGCAAGCACGTGGGATGCTCGGTGTTGCATACAAGCACTGCAGAAGAAATGACCTGACTCGGACTTACAACAGATCATCAAATCCAGCCCCCGTCAAAGGAAGGATCCCTGCGCTCCAGGATGTGCTTATGATCACCAGCAAGTTATTGCCTGAGACCAAAAGCATCCAAGTTCATCATCCTTACAGTACAGATCATCCTCACTTTACGACTGGTCGCTTAATGACCGTTTGAAGTTATGATGGATCTCCCCAGAGCTACTTAAGCTCTGATTTCAAAGTTCTGATGACCACACGTACAGCCACGTGACTGCATTTTGAGCACTTGGCAACAGCTTGCATTTACAGTCACATTTGCAGCATCCTGTGACTGCGATTTTCCACATTTTTTTGCCAATTTCTGGAATTTGCTTCCCGTTTTCCATCAAAAAAATGTCCATTTGGGGAATCACTTAATGATTGCAGTGTTTAGCAAATGGTGCAAGATCGTAAAATTGGGCATGGTCACATGGTGACCTGCTTAACGACCACCACAACTTATGACCATAATTCCAGGCTCAGTTGTGGTCATAAATCGAGGAGTTCCTGGAACACATTCCTAATCCCTCTAAGAGTTCATTAGTGCCCTGTACATTGTATTTTTTTTTATTTTGCATGAAAAGAAGAGCTAGGATCAGAGCCTCTAGTTCAGGCATGTCCAACCTTGGGTAAGTTCGACTCCCACAGTTCGTCAGCTACGCTGGCTGAGAAACTCTGGGAGTTGAAGGCCACCCATCTTAAAGTTAACAAGGTCGGATACCCCTGCTCCAGCGGGATTCACCCTGCTCCCATTCAGAAATTGTACTGTAAGCCACCCAGGGCTGCCCTTCGTGAGATTATTGTTAATAAAGAAATAAATAAAATAAAAATCAAACTCCAGACGATTTGCTCTTGTCCCCTACTCCCAGCCTTCACAGTTGAGGGGGAAACCCCCAAAATGATAATATTTGCACCTCGTCTGGAGAGCAGATGCCAGAGAAGGGGAAATAGCAAGAGGGAGAGGAGGAGGAGGAAAACCTCCGCAACTCCCAAAAGCAGCTCTAGCTTGGATTTGATTGATTTTATTTCTTTATTTACTAAGTTTAGATGCCGCCAAAATCCGAAGACTCTTGTTGGAACGAATGACTTCCTCACTGCAAGGAGAAGGGAAAAGCCCGCCCGGAGATCCTCAGCTGAATTCAGAGACGTGAGCAGACGGCCAAGGGAGCAAGCGGCTCCCGCTTGGCCATGCGGCGCTGGCGATTCCCCACTGGCTTAATGGGTGGCCACCGACTGCTGGCGCCGGCCGTGGCTCTGAGCCTGGCTCAGGGGCCAGGAGAGGCACCGCCGGCGTGTCCGCTCCGCGCGCAGAGTTCAGCACGGCCTTCTCGGACTCTGGTGGCACGAGAGGAGATTGAACGCCCGTTTGGTGCAAACATGCACACACCAGGAAATGACTCAGAGGAGTAAAATACGTGTTTTCTTCAGCCCTGGATAAATATTCAGGTCGGAAGGGAAACTGAGTACCCCTTTCTTAAAACCCTCCGAAGACCTGAGCGCAACCACAGCGCAAACGCATCTCCAAGAACGGTTTTAACTTCCACTGTGATGGCTCACGAAACCGCTGCACTCCTTTGCTTTGCCTGGCCTGGTTCCTCCACGTAGTCCTCAACTTACAACCACAACTGGGACCAAATTTCTGTTACTAAGCAAAGCGGTTGTTAAGTGAGTCACACCCGATTTTATGGCCATTTTGCCACGGCTGTGAAGCGAATTACTGTTCAATTGTTTAAATTAACTGTTTAAATTCAAGCAGTTGTTTAAGTGAATCATGTAGTCATTAAGCAAATCCCGCGTCCCCCACTGACTTTGCTAGTTGGAAGCAGGCTGAGAAGTTCACAAATGGCGATGGCATGACCCCGGGCTGCTGCAACCGTCGTAAATACAAGCCGGTGGCCAAGCACTCGAATTTTGATCACATGACCGCGGCAATGCTGCAACAGTTGTAAGTGTAATGACTGGTATTACTTACTTACTTATGACCTTAATGGAGCCTATCATTATGGTCATAAGTCATGACGGTTGTGAAGCAAGTCACTCATATGACTGACCCAATTTTACCACCTTTTTGCAGTGACTGTTAAGCAAATGCTTCAGTCGTTAAGCGAACCAGTTGCTTGTATAGGCCATGGTTTTCAGCAAAAAGTCATAAAATACGGTCATGTGACTGTGCGACTCTGCAAATCGTCATAAATGCAGGCTGGTTGCTGAGCACCTGACAGGGGATGGCTGTCAGAACCTCAGAACTGGGTCCGAAGTACTCTGGGAAGGTCTGTTGTAACTTCAACCAGTCACTAAGTGACTGGTCGTAAGTTGAGGACCCGTTGCTGTTGTACCAGCAGCAAATTCAGGCTTTCAGTGATGCTACCTGAGTTCTTTCTTTTTCCGTAAACAAAGCTTCCAGCCAGGGAGAGTAGGGCCCTGTGTCTCTGTCCCCGAACCCCAAAGAAACATACCCATAGCTGAAAAAATTCAGTAACTTCCATCTCGGTTTTTGCAGAAGACGTGGCCCTTTGCCACTTTGCAGCCCCACAGCAGCACAGAAAAAATGTTTCTGGGATCTGTCGAACAATGCAAAGGCACCCCTGGATCATTTCCTGAGTTGCTTCCCCATGTTTGAGCCCTTGGCCTGACCTCCTGCCTGCCTGCCTGTGCCAACTTGGCACAGTCGCACACATTCTCTGCCAACCCTCGTGTGGACCCCCAACCACCCGGGCACATGCTTTATAGGAGCCCTTTTGCTCCCAGACACTCGTGCCATAGCGCTGGGCGTAGCAAGAGAGCCCTGCAGAAAACCACCTGCTGCTCCTCCTTGCTGGTGATTCGTTACTCCTGACACTGATCCGATAATCGTTATTATTTATGGTAATAGCGCTGCTCAGAGCCCCAAGTGGATGGTGCAGCAAAGATACCGCACTCCACAAGGGAGATTTACATTAAGTGGAACGTGGGATTACATACTTGCATTGTTAGGTATTTTTGTTAATTTTTACTGGATCTTTGCTGATTAATAAGGAGAGCTGAGGACTGAGGCATGAATATAGGGTGAGATATGGAAGAAGATGTATTGGGTTGTATTTTAAGAGACAGTGATAAATTGTTCAGGTTAAATATACCTGCTGGGGCTGAAGGAGAAATTTTGTTTTCCTTGCTGCTTCCTTTTTCTTTCCTTTTCTTCGGGGGGTGGACTTTTTTTAATATTTTTAATGTATTTTTTGTATTAGGTTCTTGTATTAGTCTTAACTGTTTAATATAATTCTTAATAAAATTGTTGAAAAAAAAAACAAAGAGCAAAAAGGCACCAGAGTATTTATCTGCTCTTTTGAGGAGAAGGGAAGGTTAGGTGTCCACCAACCATCTTCAAACAAAGCTGGTACCCAAACACAAATTTAAAATGGGAGGAGGAAGGCGTATTAGGTATGTTTCCTACCTTGAATTATGAAAATATAATAATAAAGGTGGGATGTAAATCAAATTAACAAATAAATGAATGTTTGGAAGATCTTCCCATGCTTACAGAAAGATACTCTAGCCAAGCCAGGAGAACATGATGTTACAGATGGAAAAATAGCTTCCTCCACGTGCATTTCATAATGTGGCTGTAAGGGATTAAACTTCTGCATTCCAGTTAACTCCAGGAGTTGAGGCCATGCAAAAATTACACAGTGGCACCTACCAATTTGATTTGACCTGCACCGCTGCAGATGTCCCTGATGGGTGGGATGGGCCCTAATCTCCTCATCGAGATACAAGTAGCATTCAGAGTTGGAGGGCCAAAAATGCCAAATGAGACCCAGTCCCTCTGTCCATTCACAAAGCAATTCATTGTACAAGTTTGGGTTGTATATGCATGCATGTGCTGTTGGGACTAAACGAAACCTAAATGCTAAACGAAACCTAAATGCAGCTATGCTTGTATAAAGGCTACGCACAAGGAAACGAAACTGTTAGCTGGCACGGAACTAGCTGATCTATGTAACACCATACATGGACTGCAGCAAGAGGTAACCAATCATGTATCTTAGCTATGGCATTTCCTGTTATGTAGAAGCAATAAAAGAGGATCCGGAGCCCCGCTCAGGGCCCTCACTTTGGACAACACTTTGTCTGTAACTTCATGGGGGTCGGGTCGTCACAATAGGATGATGCCAAGACCCCTCTTTCAGTAAGATGGGACTTTCGACCAAAATTCCTTGACTTATGACCAAAATTGGGACCAGAATTTCCATTGCTAATCAAGCCTAACATTACAATCTTTTTTGCCATGGTTGTTAAGTGAATGACTGCAGTTGTTAAATAAATCACCTGATCATTAAGCAAACCTGGCTTCCCTCATTGACTTTGCTTGTCAGAAACTGGCTAAGAAGGTTGCATATGGCAATCACACGATCCTGGGGTTTATTTATTTCATTTATTTATTAAATTTATATGCCGCCGAAATCCAAAGATGCTGCGACTGTTGTAAATATATGCCGCTTGCCAACTGCCTGAATTTTGATTACATGACCACAGGGATGCTACAACGGTTGTAAGTGCAAGGACTGGTCCTAAGTCACTTTTTTCAGTGCTTTTGTAACCTTGAACAGTCACTAAACGAATAATTGTAAGGTGAGGACTACCTGTATGAACCTTCTGCACAACAATTTAAGCCATGTTTTATTTCAGTTTATATCCTGCCTTTTGTTTAGTAGTTTAAGACAATCTACACAATGCTTTCTCCTCCTATTTTTCTCTCCAACAAAAATCTTATTAGATAAATTGAGCTGAGAGGGAGAGACTGGCCCACAAGGAGCTTCTGTGGTTGAGGGGGACTAGAACTTGGGTCCACTTGTTCTTAGTCCAGTACCTTCACACCACTGGACCACCCAGCTTCATGAGCTGAGAGGGATAGTTTGTCCCAGGAAGCTTCCATGGCTGAGTAGGGGACTAGGTTCCCCATTCATGGTCCAACACTTAAATCAGGCATGCCCAACTTTGCACCTTTAAGATGTGTGGACTTCAAGTTGCCAAGGCTGGGCACCCCTGACTTAAATGATCACACCATATTCTATCTTGCAGAGGGGGAGAGATTGGCTTAGAGATACCTAGGAAGCTTCTGTGGTTGTGGATGTGCTAGAACCTGACTCTCCTTGCTCCTAATCCAACACCTTCACCATGGCCCCACATTCCCTCTAGGGTTGAGAGAGAAGGACTAGCCCAAAGTCAGCCCCAAGAATCCATGACTGATGGAACAGAATCTGGGTCCCCACAGTCAATCCAAATCTTCACTGCTACACTACACTGGCTCTTGCTATTGTGGTTTGACTTAATGTGCTGTCTCTGCCCCAAGCACAGTCAGCAATCATGGGCTATTCTGGGTTACTTTACTTAATCACAGTCCAGCTAATCCTTCATAGGCTGACTAATGGGTCACAGATGACAAAGTAGCTATTAATCTTGTAGGAAAGTCATACTAATTTGGAGCAGTTGTAAATCAAAGGAACACTTGTCAGCAGATCTTCTGTGGCTCTCACTTGGGTTGTGTTGACCCAGCACCCTGGATTAAAATGTAGTTAACCATTTAGTGGCTTTGCATGTCATGCAAACTCAGCCAGTGTTGTTAGGGTTACACTATACTTTGAACCACACGCTAAGAATTAGGCTAATTTCTATAAACCATGGTTCAATTAATCATAAATTAGCAAGTTGTGCAAAAAGGGACTTTAATTTTATATGGAACTGAGTTTTCAGCCCCTTGTACACAACATTTCTAGACCCTCCTGGGCTATGTGTATATGTGCCCAGCCAGATACAGAATGTTGGACATTCACTGGGTAAACCATGCTTAAAGGTAAAGGTTTCCCCTTTCAGGTGTGTCCGACTCTAGGGGGCGGTGCTCATCTCCGTTTCATTGCCAAAGACGCTTCCGTGGTCATGTGGCTGGCCATGACTATATGCCAAGGCACACGGAACGCTGTCACCTTCCCACCAACTTAGATGGTACCAATTATCTATTTGCATTTCTGCTCTTTTAAACCATGCTTAGTCGATCACATGAACAGAGTCACTAAACCCATGTTCTATGTTGTACTAAGTCTTAGTGTTTGTTTAGCATTAGTGTTGTATGTTCTGTAAACTCAAGCAATTAAGGTTTATTCAGCCACTACAGTTTACTTATTCATCACAGCATTCTGTGCTTCTAAAAGGAAGATAGTCCTTGATTTATGACCACAGCTGGGACTAAAATTTCCATTGTGCTAGAACAGCAAGACAGCTGTTAAGGAGTCATGCCCAATTTTCCAACCATGGTTGTAAAGCGAATCTCTGCAGTTATTAACTGTATCTTTCAGTTGTTAAGTGAATTTGGCTTCATTTTGACTTTGCTTGTCAGAAGTCGGCTGGGAAAGTCACAAATTGTGATCACATGGGGATGTGCAACTGTTGTGAATGCATGCCGGCTTGAATTTTGATCACCTGATTGTGGGGATGCTGTGATGGTCATAAGTGTGAGAACTGGTCACAAGTCACTTTTTTCAGTGCCATTATAATTATAACTTCAAATGTTTGCTAAATGAACAGTTGTCAATTGAGGTCTACCTGTATGTTGTAATGAAAGAGAACCTGTTCCCACCCAGTGTTACGTCAGGGAATCTCAACCTTGGAAACCCCCCTTCCCAACCAATCACAAATGTGATTCCTGCCTGCCCCATTGACCCACTGATTCCCGTGGGGCAGGGCAAGGAACAATAGCACGCATCCTCAAAAATCACATTTTGATCTGCACTGCAAGAACACAGATGGGATTATGAAGCTTGACAAAACAAACCACGTTCCACATTTCATTGGAAACACGTGATAAAACCACCACATTTAAAACCAAACTCAGCAGTGAAAAGTCTGAGCTCCCCCAGCGCGGTGCACCACTTAAAAAACCCGTCCTCATCTTTGGGACCGGCATTCTCACTCCCTGCCCGGGGTCAGAACATTTTAAGCCGCGATGAGCCAGCGACTTATGCCGTCTGGATTTCTTCTGCAGGGACTTCTGGGCAAGAGGAAGCAAACATTTTTTTTCAAATAAAGCCCCGTGAGAAGCCCAGCAGTAGACAAACAAACTGTCTACTGTGTCTCACTCACCAGTAATTCTTGCTGTATTTTTACTTTCTCCCTTTTCTGTCTCCATCTGAGGGTTTAAAGAGAGGAGGCTATCTTTGTAAGTGATGTCTGTGAAGACTCTCACTCGTCCAGGGTAATTGCATCGCAACAAAGTTTAAAAAGCAGGCATCTGGATTGGATT
>JANHZU010016153.1:0-13637 GCA_032468055.1 Acrochordus granulatus | reverse complement strand
TTATTGGTGTATTTTTTTCTCCTTGGTAAGCTGCTTTGAGCTCTAACTGACTGAGCAGCACAAAAGCTGCAGAAAGTAAAATCAATAAATAAATAGATACTGTCAGCTATTTAGAGAGAGATGAACATTAGATAATTGTCCTGGGCATCCCAACAGCAACAAAAACAAGTAGAAAAAATAAAGCATCAACACTTAAGAGCTTGTAGGATGGGATCAGATGTCAGGTCAGAAGGACTGGCTATTTGCTTTTGCGAAAAAGGAAAGCAAGTGTTGTTTGCCTAGCCCAATGCCCAGATTAAGATGAAGGTTAGAGTAGAGATGGGCAAAGGAAAAAGTTCACTTATTATTCCCACAACCTGAGTAGAACAAACACCTGCAAGTTCCAGTGTTGTACATCCTTCAAAAACTATTTTCTCCTGATCCAAATCAAGATCCCCAATCTCTCAATATCCAGACAGGCAGCTCAATAAATGATACCCATGGTACTTTCAAGAGGTTTTTTCCTTCCATCCTCCCATCTGCTGGAGAAGGGGAATCTACTTACTTGCTTCACAGAAGGTGCCCTCCCAGCCATCACTACAAATGCACTTGTAGGAGTTGATGCCATCAATGCATGTGCCCCCATTTTTACATGGATTGCTCTCACAGTCATTGATATCTGCAAGGAAAGGATTGAAAAGATGAGTAGACCAAAGGTGCCTTCTAAAAAGCAGGATTTAGGCTGAAAATATTTTAGCCCTGTCCCCAGAGGTGCCAAGACCAAATATGACACATTCAACATGCAAAGATCTACTGCGGTGCTTTGGCCCTTTGCTAAAAAAACGGAAAGCAGATGAATAAAAAACAGACTACTGTATTTTTAATATCCTCACATACTTTAAACATTCTGTAAGGCAGTCAATAAAACTGCCAAGGTAAGTTTGCTGTATACTAGTCAAAACCTTCTGTACACAAGCCCAAGTTAATGTTATAATTTATTAAAAGGTTGGATATCAAAGGGCAAGGACCTCTTAAACAGAATTTTCCCAGACTCTAGTCTCACTTCACTGTGGGAGGAAGAAAGAGAGAACTCTGCAGGGTTGGAAAGATGCCTTATAGCCAATCCTGCGTCCCAAGGACAAATGTTCTTATTATTTACACAGGTAGCTTCAAACTTGGATGTAAATGAGAGGAACCATCTCCAAATCTTACTTTCATGACAATAGGTGCCAGTGAAGCCTTTGTTGCATTCACAAGTAAACTTGCCTCCCGCTTGGCTCTTGCACTTGCCATGGGGCCCACAAACATTGGAAGAGATGTAGCGAACTCCTTCTGGGGTGCTATTGGAAGTGACAGCAACGGTACAGCTGTCAATCACTGCAGAAGGGAGACAAGCAAGCAAAAATGAGTCTTCACTGTTTTACCAGTAGCTTTGCAGAGGCAAGCACATACAAATTAAGTTTTAAAGACTTGGTAAGAAAGGAGAAAGTGGATGAGAAAATGCAGCCCAGTTCAACATGTGAAGGAAAGTGGTTTCAACTTTGGACCCCATCATTTTCTACTTTGAGCACACCTGCTTCTCCCTTGCCATGTCTTACCTCCAGCCTCCAATGTGTTCCAGAACCTGATATGAGACTTTCAGCCCAAAGGGCAGTAGACCCACATCCTATGGCTACTATGCTGTCCAATATTACTATTATCAATCCCTTAGGAATGTGCACTTCACTCTTTTCTGTAAAAGTAGACTCTAAAATATCTTGTTTTCAAAATATCCCCAAGTCTTAGAGGTAGGAGCGTCTTTGTAACCAGGAAGGCTTTAGATCAGGCCAGGTTATTTCTCCATCTTGATCAGTGGAAGCTAAACTTTTGGCAGCTGAGGGTTGCACTTAACAATTTTAGGATGGTCTCTGAATTGGAAAGTTTGAATCCAATTTGCAATGCGGGCAGAGCTGGGATATTATGTATTAAATATTTTAAACTTAATTTAGAAATGCATGGAAAAGTTACTGGGTCTTCCTCCTCAAAATAGCAGGAAACTACTAGTTGCTAATATATGTAAAGGGCATAACTTAAATACTCAATGAAGCCACAGACGATGGGGTTTGAAGGTCCTATGCCATCCCATGGCCCGAGTTGGCTAACCTGCCCTAACACAGCACTGATTCCACTGTCACTGGAGTTACCTCCAGCCTCCAATGTGTTCCAGAACCTGATATGTGACTTTCAGCCCAAAGGGCTGTAAACCCACATCCTATGGCTACTATGCTGTCCAATATTACTATTATCAATCCCTTAGAATGTGCACTTCACTCTTTTCTGTAAAAGCATGGCAAGGGAGAAGTGGGTATGATTAAAGTAGAAAATGATGGAGTCCAAATTCAGACAGACTTCTTGGTCGGATAATGCTGGAGACTGAATTTGGGGTATTTTGCATGAAAACCATGGACTCCATCATTTTGCCTGAGTGAGCGAATGACAGATATACCACACAGCATAAGTGTGCAAAAGCATACCTTCACAAGGAGTTGAGCGGCAGTGATCTTTGAGGTGGGAACAGTTCTTGCCCTCGTAATCATCTGGACAGTTGCTGCAGAAATAATCACTCTCATAATTGAAGCACTGGGCCCCATTCTGGCAAGGGTTGGTCTCACAATAATCTATGTCCAGCTGTCAGTGATGGTGGAGAGGAAGGAAAGAGGAAGACAGAACAGAGAATCTAAGTCAAAGGCTTTATTCATCTTCTTCCCACAGTCGCAGGAAGGAAATGTGGAATCTGACCTTTTTATCTGCCACCTCTATTGCTTGTGTATGCCAGACACAATGCAGCTCTCACCAGCCTCACTAAAATAATGTTATCAAACAGCATGCAGAGGCTGGGCAGACCGAGCACTCTCAACTGCATGCACACAAATACTCCTGAAGTTATGAATTCCCACACCTCACCCTTGATGTTGCTTCAAAAAATAAAGCATCTATTAACACTGCTTGCTTGAATACAGGTATTCAGCCTACAGATCCAGGAACTGCACAGTGAGTTTGCTCTTATCTGGAACCTGCCTCACCTGACAGATGTTTCCCGAGAAGCCAGCCAGGCAGAGACATTGGAAGCCATTGATTTCATCTTGGCAGTGGCCTCCATTCAAACAAGGGTTACTTGCACATTCATTAATCTCTCTCTCACAGTGATCCCCAATATAGCCAGGTGGACAGAGACAGCGATAATCGTTCACTAAATCCTAGAAAGAAAAAATGGTGCAAAAAAAAGAGGCTAGCAGGTTAGGGAGCTGACACTAGCAGAAAAGATACTAAACTAAACAAGCACTGTGTGTTGATGGCCATTTCTAGAATAACCAGAAAGACCCTTTCCATGGAAACAATCAGATAATAAAACAAGCTTCTGCAGATGGAGCACTGATGGAGGCAAGTTTGTGAAATTGGATTCCTTGGGATTTAAATAACAGAATGGCTGAATTTAGATTTGACTGACAATCATTTGGAATGGGAGATTTTGTTTTGGAGCAGAAAAGCTGGCCAAAATAACATTCCATCTAGTGTCACAAACTTCTGAGCCAAGTGAGTAACTTTGGCTTTTCTAAGGGTGCTTAAGGAACTTGATCTTTGTGAATTCAGTGATGAACTCCTCCAATATGCTTCCTGGATATACTTGCAGACTAGACTTTAAAATAATTATATTTCTTCAATTGTATAATGTTGAACTCAACAGAGGGAGAATGATGGGATCTCATAGGCACAAAGCCAGTTTGGCCTAGTGGTTAAGGTAACAGGCTAGCAACTGGGGGGTTGTAAGTTCTAGTCCTGCCTTTGCCACGAAAGCCAGCTGGGTTACCATGGGCTAATCACTTTCTCTCAGCCCAACTCACCCAACAGGGTTGCTGTTGTGGGGAAAATAGGAGGAGGAAGGTGTGTTAAATATGTTTGCTGCCTTGAAAATAATAAAGGCAGGAGATAATATATGAAAACATATTTTGACAGAAAAGATTATTTCAATGAGAATAGAGAGGACCTCCCCGTAACCCATTTCCAGATTAGCAGAAATCCAATCAAACATGACACCAATCTGAAAAAGACCATGCTGTCCATATTACTGTGTATTATTCTCTGCTGCAAACTGGCACTAAGACCCATTGGAAAGGAATCAACCATTACTTACTTTACAAGTTCCTCCATTCTGACACTGTCCCACACAATCATCAATGTCTGCAATTAAAAGAAACAAAGAACACAAGCTCAGTGGGAAGGCAACACATGCACCGAAATCCAAGTTGAAAAAAAAAATGAGGGAGCTCTATAGCTCTAGCTAGATAAACCCTTTGTGAAGTTTCCTGCTTGCTTTCCTTGAGATAAAGTCATTATAATGGGTGGGAACACTCAGCAATTCTTCCAGTAGAGTAAAATTGAAACTTCACATCATTGTTTCAAACCACCTTATCAGAATCCAGCGGTCTTGTGGACTAATGGGTTTGATAAAATTGCTTCTTATTCATGCCAGATTGACTACTCCCTTTCTGAAAACATCAGTCCCTCCCTCCTCTCCCTTTCACTGCTGCATTTGTCTTCTGGCTGAATTATGACAAAATCTAAACTTCAAGCTTAGTATGGATTGCAACATTTTACATTTTAGCTCCCCCAAGCTATCTACACACATGCTCAAACTTACTTGTCTCACAATTCTGGCCAGTCCAGCCAGCAATGCAATTGCAGTAGTAACTACCAATCAGGTTCCTGCAGGAATTGGCATTGAGACAAGGTTTACCATCGCATTCATTGGCATCTGAAAAGAGAAAATGAATTGCTCAATATTCAGCTGTGGGTACAGTGAAAAAGGAAAGCACACCCCTCTTAGTCTCACAGCAGGCATTCCGAGTTTATTAAAAGCTAGCAGATTCTGAAAGATTATAGAACTGGACAAACAAGAAAAGATTAAGTTCAGGGCTAGCCAACCTGATGCCCTCCAAACATTTAGGAATACAACTCCCAGCAACCACAGCCAGTCATAACAAACTAGAGGAAATACAGCCCAAAACTTCAAAAGGGTACCAGACTCCCTAGTCCTGTGTTTAAATCACTGAAGCATGTTCTGATTTTTCACAATGGCATCAATAGCACTAAGTCACTGGCCCCCACCATTAAGAGCAATTACTTTTAAAAGAGAAGGAAAAGACAGGAAGAGTGAGTGATGTGGAAATTAGCCAAGGAGCAGAGCATCCCCAGTCCTTGGGATTAAAATACTGCCTTCAAAGTGCAGATGAGTCATTCTTCAGAGGATCAAGCCAGAGATTGGAATGCAGCTGCAAATTCTCTTGGTTGAATTACTTAATGAGGCTGGTGGGATGCTGCAACTTTCCCACAAGGCCAAAAGAGAGGGAAAAAGCAGGTGGGAGAGTTCCACTGCCTTAAGAAGGAATATTTGCCCTATCCCACAAACTATGCATTGCAGCTGAACGCAAGATAAAGAAGCAGTCTCAAGAGTTGCATAAAGGGAGCTATTTCTCACAGAAACATTGTGCAGGGAGATGGAGACCACTATAACTCCACAGGTTGTTATTGTGCCCGATCTCCTCCTCTGAGTTCAAGCAGCCTCAGAGGTTCCCAGATGAGCAAATATGAATTTCTTATACACAAAGATATTCTGAAATTTATTTCTATAATGTTTAGGAACATATGAAAAATCTGGTATATTATGGAACCTAACAACCTCTACCAACTAAGCATTATATTTGGAAGCTGTTTTCATCAGTTTGGTCCAGAGAAGAGAAGAACCTGAGGTTTATCTGATGAGCTCAATGCACAGCATCCCTCATCATCAAGTACATACCTATTTGACAAGTTTTTCCAGTCCACTGAGGTGGGCAGACACATTTAAATCCATCAACTAAATCCTGGCAAGTCCCTCCATGTCCACAAGGGTTTGGAGAACAGTCATCGATATCTACCAAGAAAAGATTTATTTAGCCTTAGATTAGAATCGAATTATTCTCTATTATCATCTGGCCAACATATTATCAGTTGAATACATTATCATATATTAATTCATGGACATTCACAAAAACATTCCTGTCTTTCTTTTTGACTGCCAGGACTGAAAGCTCTAGTATGAAAAAAACTCCAATAAACTTGGGGCAAGTTCAAGTGGGGCCCAGGAAAACACAGAGAGCTGTCTTATATCGAATCAACTCTTTCAGTCTTGTACTCTCAACACTAAGTGGGGCTTCCCAGAGTTTCACACACTGGTATTTCCCCAACCAATCTGGGACTTTCTGCATGCAAAACATTGGGTTCAGTTTTCTTTTGGTATCAACTTGCATCATTGTTTTCCTCTACCTATGTTTCATCGCTAGAGATAACATGTAGAAAAACAATAAGTTGCAACCTTGAAATCTATGACTGTAAATGAAGTCCTGTCTACTAGGTTTGAGGTCTCAGAAAATGTGTGTGTGTGTGTGTGGGAGAACCTCCAGGGAGAAGCCCATTCTGAATGATTAATGTATAAATAGGCCTGCCCAATGCTTCAGGACTGATCTGGACTAGCAATGCTTTGGAATGTATTAGGGTGTGAACACAGCATCTGCTACTCATTAAAACAACTACATCTCTTTTCTCAGCTCATGCAACAGCTGCTGGGAGATTGTGGCCGTCCCTATTCTTTTATTCTTTAGGAAGCAATTGAAGAACTTCTTTCACAAGGCTTTTGAGGAGCAAGTTTGAAATATAAGAGTAAATTTTGAAAAATACTTAATATTTTGGAAACTTATTTCAAACAGACAGACAGATAATTTGAATGAACTTTTACCTGATCAGTGCTTTTTTATGTGCATTTTTGTTACCATACTGAAAACAGATCAGCAAATCTGGCAAAATGGGGATACCAGAAATACTAAATGGTAGCTGCATTCTATATTACATATTATTTGAAAGATATACATTTAATACATTCTGAACTACAGTATATGCACTTCTCCTCAGTTGTTAACCTACTCGAACAAAAAGCATACCTATGCACAAGAAACTTTCTTTGAACATTTCCAACACAAATGCAAGTAAACACAATCCTTCCATGATGTATTGTCCACTAGTTAAAAACAATATGAAGGTTTGATAAAATAATTTGGGGTTAATTTATTCAACCTTCTACCTTCCTCCAGAGAGCTAGGTCTCCACATAATGTGTTTGAAGTAGGATAAATTGAGTTTCAAGTGAGAACCCTGGATTAATTAGTTCAATGATCCATTTGCTTGTTTTCAACTCTGACAATGTTGGGAGTTGTTTGCAATACCAAATTTCAAAAGTATTTATACTCTTCCAACTTTGCTTCTTCATAGTCCAACTTTCAGTTCCATAGAATATTCATGGAATACTGCAATTCTGATCTTTGTGGGTATGGATACATCACATCATCTAAATATCTACAGTTTAATACTGAAATGGAAAATGTGAAACTTTATGAAATTGACATAGACAGGAAATACACCAAATTTATCATGTCTTCCAAGGAGACAAATACACTTTAAATGTTTCCTAAAGAGCATAAACAAAAGTTGATATAAACTTTCTTTTTTACTGCTCCTTAGGGAAGTGTGAAGATGGTAAATTAAGCACTCTCCTTTTCTCACTTCATTTGCTTCCCAAGTGTCGATTATGCTGAAATTACAGCTGTTTCCAAGACTTTGAAAAGTGCTTCATTGCTGCAGGGAAGAAACTCTTTCAAAACATGAAGAGCCACAATAAGATGGCTTAAATTTGCTAGGCAGGACTGCCATGCCTGACATTTAATGGCCTAGCACAGAGAAGTAAGTGATAAAGCAGATAAAGAGAAGTCACTGTATCAACTAGAGACAGTAGAGATACTTACTGGCATCCTACTGAAGGCATGCTTTATTAGTTTCATCTTTTTAAACTAATACACGAACTGAAACTTAGCTATTCTTTGAAATGTGCATTTCTTGACTTTTACAACACATTTCATTATTTTTAAAGCAAATATATAGGCAAAACTCTGAACCACAATGCATATATTCATGAAAATATTAAAAATACATTACGAGAAATGGTTTCCAAAACTGTATATCTTATGCAAAATTGCCAACAAAAATATGTACATGTGAAGACACATGGACAAAAATACATAAATATTTTAGAACTGACTTTTTTAAAAAATCAAGGCAATGAATCAGTGTTAGTGGGGAAAATCTTCCTAATAATAAAAGCAGGGAACAATTGCTCCCTTTCACTGGATATGTTGAAGCAGAGGCTAGACAGACATCAATCATGTATGCCTGGATTTTGATTCCTGGACTGAGCAGAGGTTAGACATAATGGTCTAAAGACCCCCTTTCAAATCTGTAATTCTGTCATCTTGACAGGATTCATAAAAATAAACCTAGAAACACCAAACATAATAGATTAACCCAACCATTGTGTGACAAACCAGCAATCAGCCATGGCTTTGGTGCTGCCTGTCACAGATCTCAATATCTATGTGAATCTTGAAGTGGGTGTTGGTGGAAGGAAAGGGAACCAAACAAATTTGTTGGCTTTCTTCCATGCTTTGCTTGATGATAAAGTGTGAAAATAGGACTTAGTTTAGCTTTTCATAAAAGAAGGAGGGGCAGATACAGGGCTAGTTTAAAGAAGGAGACCTTCAAAACATCCTGGGTGGCATGTGAAGATCAGAGAGGATTTTGAGAAAAGAAGTAAAGTTGTAGAGAAGCTGACTGGCAGATTAAGATGTTTCAAAAGCTAAAATGGACCAGACAACTCCAGTAGCCTTTCATGATGGAATTTTGGCCTGTAAGTTTCTATCCTTAGTAAGATTGGCTGGTAAATCTAAAATGGGTTGAATAACTGACACTAATTAAGATTTAGGGGAAGTTGGTGAGACCAAGAGAAAACTCAGAAAAGTATTTAAGGAAATGCTGAAGAGGAACAGAATTGTTGGGAAACAAGGCTAAATGACCCTAGAATTTGGCTGGAATGAAGATGATTAAAGATAAAAGTTTTTTCTGCTAGAAAAATTAATCAGCCAATTACCTATCAATTCTTCAGTCTAAGAGTGATAGATAGAAATCAGAGTGTAAATAGAAGTAAAACTAGGGGATTATACTAAAATAATTTTGAGAAGAAAATTTTAAAAGATACATAAATGGAGAGCTACACTATATTGTCATCACCTATTTTTGCCATTTTCCAGTTTTTGGGAATAACTTGAAAACAACATTTTGTGATGTGAAAGCCCTCCTTGTAACACTGTACATGTGAAAATTAATTGTGTGCATAAAAATAGGATTTAGAAGTGCATGTTTTGAGAATCTGATCTAAAAGCAAATATATAGAAATGTTGCAAAAATTAAGCAATACAGTGGAACCTTGGATTGTGAGCATAATTCATTCTGGAAGAATGCTCTTAATCCAAAATGCTCTTAAACCAAAGCATAGTTTCCCATAGGAGTCAATGTAAAGTTGGATGATCCATTCTACACCCCAAAAATATTCATTAAAAAAATCATTTTCAATGGAATTTTATGTAGGAATGATTGTTCCTAATATCTGAAACAAGTAAAATATTTTTACTTTATATACACAATATAAAGTAAAAATAAAACAAATGAACCAGCACTTTAACTTTTGCTTCAAGATTTTGAGGCAGGGGCTGGTGGGAAAGAGATGAGAGGGAGAAGAGCAGGGGAAGGGTCATTGCCTGGAAGGAGAATCTGAATCTCGGGAGTTCTTTCTCTTGAAAGAACTTAATTTACGCTTTTTATGAAGCAAGAGAGAAGAACCAGCGGCTCATTTGTGAGATTTCCCATGCAAGCTTATTGCACGATGCTCATCTTGCAAGTTTTTGCTCATTAACCAAATTAAATTTTATTAAAAATTTTTGCTCATCTTGCAGAACACTTGTTAACTGCGATACTCGCAATCCAAGGTTTCACTGTGTATGGGTAGATGTTGTCAGCTACAATGGAGCCTTGGGTATACTTCACTTCACAAGAGAAAACATGGGATATAAATGCAATCAATACAATATTTATTTTATAATGATTGTAGTCCAATACAATCACTATTTTTTAGTTCAGTGGCATATAAATCTAATAAATAAAAATAATACAATTTGAGAGATTGGGGTTGATGGTACAAAAATAGAGATCTCTGCCATGATACCTGGAACTCGACAATGGACAAACCCTTTATCAGTTCTCCTCAATACATCATGGGAATATTATGTGAGCTCTGAGTTTTTTCCACCAAATGGGTATACAATAGTGCTACAATATGCTAAGATCCATATTGCCCTCATAAAATGAATGTGCCCCCACTTTATTAGAGAATATTAAATTAATTGACATATTAAAAAAAGAATCAAGAGAAAGAGTGGGCATATGGGGAGGAGTGCTAAGAATTTGGCTTTTCAGACCATCAAAAATTAAAGGTTAAATTTGTCATCTGTGATGTGGTAAATGAGAACACTCAAAAAAAAATCAGTACTGCTTGATTAAATTGCCTCTTTCGTTTACAGTTTGCTTTTGATGAGAACATCAGAAAATTGTGAATGGGTGAAAGGGAAGCATTTCAAGGAAACTACAGTACAAGAAAAATTCATAGGGGACATTCTACCTTGACTTGCTCCTCCAGACAAGATTCAAAGACATAATACTTTCAAATATTGTGGTACCAATAGAAGAGAATATCTGTAGCTCAGGGTTGAATCGTGAAGTCCTAGGTTATCTATGAGTTAGATTGTTTTTCTGTAGATTTTAATTACCAAACTAGTGCACTGATGATGTTACCTAGTTTGGTAATGAAACATCTGCAGAAAAACAATCAAGCTCAGAGATCACCTAGGATTCCACAAATATGGTGTTCTCATTTAGCTATCAGAAACCTTCCAAAAGGTCTCAGGAAACAATCTAATGAGGTGGTGATATCCCTGGAAGGTGCAATATCTAATTTTGTTTTGTTATGGCAGGTGTTTCAAAGATGGGAACTATAACAGGAGTGATTACCTAATGACCATAATTAAATCTCCCCAATTCCTCTTACTGTCAATTTTTATATAATTTAGGAACATATTTCAATGTGGGAATAGATTAAGGGTGAGAATGGGAGTTGTGAAAGTTTCAGGGATCCTCTTGTCCCATTCCTATCATTACTTTAGGTAAACAAATATAAAATGAATTGTGTTACTGAAATCAGCAACTAGACCCCTGATTTGCAGCAACATAACTTTGGAGTATGAGGAGAACACAACTGAGCTGCTGAGGTTTCATGAGGTAGCGAGTTACAAGTTGTCCCCCCTTGTTCTTGTGATTATCCTGTTTTTTTCCCTGGTCCACAATATATTTTTAAGATGAAACATTTACAATGGTGTATAATATTCCAAAGGCAGCAGAACCATAGAGTCAAACAATAGGTACATTTTTCTATTCCTTCCTGAAAATTCTAAGCCTAGAAAATGTTTTATTTACTGATGTTATATTCTGAAAGGACTTTGCTTGAAATGTCATATCCATGGATTCTTTTCACTTAGACCGCTCAATATATACTGGATTTTTGCAAAGCCAGTGTTGAATACAATTCCAGATGCTGTTGCTATATATTAAAGAAACAATAAAATTAAATTAAACATACATTAAATCATTATTTTAAAGAATGTTTTTGTCCTGGCTCCATGAATCAAAGAACTAAGTCCAACCTTCTCCTTGGCACAGGAATCCCAATTAGAACATCCTCCAAAGACTGCTGTCTAGCCTCTTTTTAAACATATCAAGTGAAGGAAACTCAAATATTCCTTTGGTTCTTGGTTCTACCCTTTAATTGGTACTGACATTCAGTTAGTATCTGCCTTCCTATAATTTATATCCATAATTTTGTGTGTTGGAACTTTGTTATAACAGAAAATAGGTCTTGACCTGTTCTTTCAGGTGTGCCAAAAGTACTGTCATATGTCATCTTAGTGTACTCTCAGCTAAACAATCTCAAATCTTTCAAACTTATTTCATTGCACTTGAGCAGAATTGCACATAATGAAACTATTACATCTCATGATTTGAGAACAGTACTTGTTAATACAGCCTAAATTGCATTTAGTTTTTTACAACAGCTTACACTGCTGACCAAATTCAGTTCATATTAAACTATTATTCCAGAATATTTTATGGAATAAATTATAGATTCTATATTTTTGAGTTTGATTTCTTTTTACTATTTGCATTGTCTCTGTTAAATTTCATACCAATATTTTAGCCCATTTCACCATATTATAAGAGTTTGAATGTTATTTCTGTTTTTAGTTTATTACCTATTTTCTCTCATCTGCAGATTTGATAAATATTCACTGCACTTCCTCATTTAAATATCTACAATGAAGTGTGAAGAATATAGACTGAATCTTGTGGCACCCCACAAAGAATTTAAATTATCTCGTTGAATTCTGTGCCACCTGTGAAATTGATAACCATTTCTGCCACCACTTAATCCAAATCATTATTTAAAATATGGAACACATTACTATTTCTTTGACCTAGACCATATGCTTTGGGAAATACAGTTCCCAACATGCAATTCAGTAGGAAAATGCAGCCCCAGTTTGCTAAACGACTTAATTACTAAAGCTGAACAAATCTAAGCCCTTCCTTCTGGCTGTCTAAAAACCAAATACTAAGGGTGTGTTTTTCAGACAGAGTTATTTATTTATTAACAGTTATTTATTTATTAAATTTATATGCCGCCAAAATCCAAAGACTCTTGGTGGCAAACAACACTAAAAACAGCAATTAAAAACACTTAAAAATAAAAATAAAATAAGCCCATAAAAACAAAAAACCCGGCAGACTAGCAAAGTGGGCTAAAAAGATTTCATACAATTTCCCCCAACAAACAAAAGGGGGCTGAGAGTGGCTAAGAATCCATCAGACACCTCCATGATGATGATGAGCCCCCCTGGAGCCCCAGGCCATCTCGCAGAGCCAGGTCTTAAGGCCCTTCCAGAAGGCCATCGGGGAAGGGGCAGCCCTCAGCTCGAGGGGCAAGATGGTCCATAGGACAGGAGCCACAGCAGAGAAGGGTCTTCTCCTAGACCCCGCCAGCCGAAATTCCTTGACGATGGGAACCGGAGAAGGATTCCTCTGCTGCTTCTGATGGGCCGGGAACTCCCCATCGGGGTGACACGGTTCCTCAGAAAGCCTGGTCCATGCCATGAAGGGCTTTGAAGGTCAATATTAACACCCTGAACTGCACCCAGAAGCAAACCGGTAACTAGTGCAGCTCGCAAAGGTGTTATGTGGATCTATTGGCCCCTAAAATCATCCGTGCAGCCACACTCTGCACCAGCTGCAACTTTCGGATACTCTTCAATGGAAGCCCCATGTAGAGCTCATCCAGTAGTCCAGGATTGAGATGATGAGTGCATGAGTGACCGAGTGTAGGGACTCCTGATCCAGGAAAAGGTGTAACTGGTGCACAACACGAAGCTGTGCAAAGGCTCTCCTGGCCGCGCTCGCTACCTGCTCTTCAAGTTGGAGTCGCAAATCCAGGAGAACCCCCAAGTACGCACCGGGTCTATCAGGGGTAGTGCAACCCCATCAAGAGATAAAGATGGAAATGTCCTAGGACCAGGACCCCCTGCCACCCAAAGCCACTCC
>JANHZU010015982.1:0-13661 GCA_032468055.1 Acrochordus granulatus | reverse complement strand
AACTCCCAGGATGCCTCAGCCAACTGTACGCTGGCTGAGGCATCCTGGGAGTTGAAGTCCACCCCTGTTAAAGGGGCCGAGGTCGGACGCGGCTGCTCGGCCCAGCACCCGACGAAAGTGGGTTCAGCGCGCCGCCTCCCTCCGTGGGGAAAGCTCGCTCCGCCTTGCAAGCCACTGCCATCGGAAGGGGTCGCGTGGCCAGCCTAACCAGGCCACGGGGCATCCCCCCAGCCGAGCTCAGCTCCTGGATCCAGCAGTCTTTCAAGCACTACGTGGTCGAAGACACCAAGCAGCAGTTCGATGAGTACGACAAGGACGGTGACGGGCGCGTCTCTTGGGAGGAGTACAACATCCAGATGTACGACAACATCATCGACTTCGAGGAGCACACCACCTTGGCCGACGTCGAAGAGGAGTCTTTCCGGCAGGTGAGAGCCCGGCGGAGCTCCGACCCCGAGCACCTTAACTCGATTTCTGCTCCTGCGGGTGGGTGAGTTGCAGGGCCGAGGGGGCGAGTCAGGAGGTTCTCAAAGCTGCCCTTTAATATTTCTTCGGAAGAGTCTTCGGAAATGGGCGGCATAGAAATGCGACTGATTAATACATAAATGTCTGCTGGTGAGACTTCCTCCTCATTTTTTTATGAGCGGAAATCGACACCCGTTGCGTGAGCAAGACCGAGAAACCCTTTTGGGTTCTCCAGTCGGTCCCCCAGGTTTGTTTCTTTAACAACGTTGTTGTTGACAACGCATGATTTGCGGGGCCCTCGCTGCTCTGTGAGCTCGGCTGTTTTCCTGCAGACGTTTCATGACCAAACTAGGTAACGCCATCAGCCCTAGCTCTGATGATGCTCCTACCTCGGTAATGAAACGCCTGCAGGACAGCAGCCCAGCTCAGAGAGCAGCGAGGGCCCCGCGGCTCAACCCTGAGCTACAGATATTCTCCTCTATTGGTAATTTGCAGCTGACTCCATATTTACTCACTAAAAAATGCGAGGATTGTATTCTCCTGCCTTTAAAAAAAAATCATAAACCTATTTAGTTCTATTTATGAAACGGGGTGGTTGTGTGAAAAGCCGGCGTCAGTCAACCCTCTGCAAGAAGTCCGGCCACAAATATTCAGAAAATTTTGGGTTCTTAACAGGCATTTCCCGGTGTCTGTTTGCAAGACACGGAAGTAACTCAGAAATTTGCACGCTTAGGGACTGCATCCTTCGGACCCTGCTGGCTGCAGCTCCGGGAACAAGTTGGTTCTAAGGAGCTTCAAGTAGGCTGAGAGGGACACATTTGCTGCAACTTTTGCCTGCAATTCATGTTTTATTCACGTCTGTTTCAAAAGCTCCATTTAAAGGACAAGAAAAGGTTTGAGAAGGCTAACAAGGATGGCACATCTGGCTTGGATCTGGATGAATTTATTGCGTTTGAACATCCCGAGGAGGCCGATTACATGAAGGCAAGTCGGGAGACAAGGCTTTAGAAACGGGCTGCAAGAGTGAACCGCGTTTTACAAGGGGTCCTCGACTTACGACCACAGTCGAGACTTGTGTCGCTAAGCGAGGTGGTTAGAAAATGGGTAGCGACCGATTTTACGACCTTTTCTGCTACAGTCATTAAGCAAATTTGGCTTCTCCTTTTGAGTTTGTTGGAAGGTCGCTGATGGCGATTGCGTGACTTCAGGACGCTGCAACCATTGTAAATACATGCTGGTTGTCGAGTGCCCAAATTTTGATCGCGTGACCGTGGGGACATTGCAGCCGTCATAAGTCTGAGGGCTGGACTTTTTCCAGCACCGTTATAATATTGAACGGTCCTAAGTCGAGGACCACCTGCCGTAGTTCTTCAGTTCCTTGGAGAAATGCAAAGGGGCGGTCCTGCAAGGCTGCTTTGAGTTCAGTGTGTGGATTTTTTGGGGGTATGAACATTACTTCGCAGTCCTGAAAAGGCATTATGGGCCCTGTGAGTGCAGGTTTTAAACATGGGGAAAATTCAGCGCATGGGCTGTGAAGCGCCATGCAGCCAAAGCCCTGAGCTGGATCCGGGGCAACGGCGGTTAATCCCTGTTGGACCGAGACCTTGGCCGTGGCCAATGGCTGTAGGCCCGTCTCTCCAGGAGGAGGCTGATTCGCACAACTTATTTCCTTGCTTGCTAGCTTGCTTGCATCCCTTTTGTTAGCTTCACAAATAACGCAAGGCGGTGAACATATTTCGCACTCCTCCCTCCTCCTGTTTTCCTCGCAGCCACCACCCTGCGCGCTGGGTTGGGCTGGGCTGAGAGGGGGTGACTGGCCCAGGGCCTGACTTCCATGGCTAAGGCAGGGCTAGAACTCGCCGTCTCCTGGGGTCCAGCCCGGTAGCCTCACCACTGGGCCAAGGTGGCCGTGCTTCACTAAACTCTGGCTTGCGTAATGCAGTGATCTGCCAGCTAATGGCGCGCTGCGCAACGTGGAGGTGCTCAAGGCTCTGTGAGGAGGGCCGGTGGAGGGCCCTGTTACCCCGCTGATGGTTTTCTCCTTCCCGCCAGGAGTTTGTCATTGAGGAGGCCTTGGAAGAGCACGACAAAGATAAGGATGGGTTTGTGAGCCTCGAAGAGTTCCTTGGAGACTATCAAAGAGATCCAAGTGAGTGGCGGTGGCCTTCGAGGACCACGCGTGGTCAGGGAGCCTGAAGGTTCTCCAAGGAATGCCTGGGAGCCCCGGGGGGGAGAGCCGGGGTAGTCGGGAAGGGCAGGGGTGCCCAGAAAGTCGACATACCGTGAAGTATTGCTGCGCATGGGCTTCTGGCGCGCGCCTCGTCAGGCTTCTCACGTTCTTCACGGAACTCGGTTATTCCGCCCTTCCGTGCTCATGAAAGAAGACGTCCACGATCCGGGCAGCCGGCATCGTTCCCACCGGCGGTCCTTTCCGACACCGTCGGCGGTGGGCTTCTAAGACAAGATAAGAGCCACTTGGGGGCATCCAACAGCCTTGCAGGTTTTTCGCTAATTCACGCAGCAGGCTCAATCCCGTCGCGCTTAGTGACATCGGTACCAGTCCGGCTTGTAAGCCCCGTTCGAGAAACGCCGCTTGGCTCTTCCGCCGCCCGTGGCGGCTCCCGTGGCTGCGCCCAACGCGAAACGGGCGCCTGCGTGGGTTTGAGCACGAAGGGGATGCCCTGAAAAACTGCGGCGTTTCTTTTCAGCTGCCAAGGAGGATCCCGAATGGATCGTGGTTGAGAGGGACCGATTTAGAAACGATTACGACAAGGACAAGGACGGAAGGCTCAACCCCAAAGAGCTGCTGACCTGGGTGGTGCCCAACAACGAGGGCATCGCGCAGGAAGAGGTGGGAGGCTTGAAGCGTCGCGCTTCCGAATTCCGTGACACGGTTGTGTTGCTTCAGACGCGTACAGCCTGTCAGCTTTCCAGATCTGGGCTTATTCCTGTGGCGCGAAGGACTCGGTAGCTTAAAGGATGATCGAAGCCTGGCTGTTACGGTTGGAAGTCTGGACAGTCGTGAGGCCGCTCGTCGGGTGACTGGGCCCGATCTTACAACCTCTTTTGCAGCGGCCGTTAAGCAAACCCATTGCTGTGGAGTGGTTTTTGCCAGAAACCAGAAGTAAACGCCAGTTGCCAGCCAGAACGTCGTCGATCGCAGTCACGTGGCCATAGGGTGCTGCGCATGGTCGCACATGCAAAGCAGCTGCTCGGCGCCTGAAGGGCTGTGGGCGGGGGGTGAATTGGGTCGTGAGTCCATCTTTCGACGTCTGTTGTAAGTTGAGGACGACCTGTGCGCCGTCCACCAGAATGAGCAGCCTGTGGCTCCCTCCCTCCTCAAGGCAATCATTGCTTGCCTGTTTTTTTCCTTCTTCCTAGGCTGCTCATCTTCTTGACGAAATGGACCTGGATGGGGACAGGAGACTTACCGAAGAGGAAATTCTCGAAAACCAGGACCTGTTTCTCAACAGCGAAGCCACCGATTATGGGCGGCAGCTCCACGACAAGAGTTTCTACCACGAAGAGCTTTGATTTCCGAGAGGTCCTCTGCGTCTGCTCCAGCGGGGGGTTTTCTCTCCTTTTGCTCAGCTTTGGAAACGACGCCGGTTGGGCAGCGATGTTGCCACTATTGCTTCTGGAAACGAGAGGGAAAGACCGGAGACCTCTGGTGTTCTGACTTTCACACTATTTTTGAAACGTACTTGAAGATGCCAATTGGACTGCAAGGTACCAGCAGTTTCTGTTAGATGTTTGGGTCAGGGAGATGCGAGCCTGACTGTCTGGTTCTGTGTTGCTGACAAGTTTCCTTTCCAGTTTTGTACAGTGCAAAATTCAGGAGGATGAAATGTTGCGTTCGAGGTTTCTGTGTGTGTTGACTTGTTTAGATGGTAGATGATACGGAATCATTTCCACATCTGAAAAGTATTCTGCTTACTTGGATTAAAACGATCAAATGCCTTCTTTTTTCCCCTTTGTGCAATTTCTTCGTAGGCGTCTCTGAAAACCCAGTGGATGTCCAATTTAGCTTCTTAGAAGGAAGCATACTCGATATATGCACACACGCACAACACACACGTATGTACGTACACATGTACTGAATATGGAGGCAAAATAAAAAATACGACTTCGTCAAGACAGAATACAGGTGGCCCTTGCTTACCAACCGCCTCGGGCAGTGACTGTTCAGAGCTGTGACGGTGCAAAGAAAAATGCCCAACTTTGCGACTGAATTTGCGGTCATGTGATTTTGCTATTGACCGAGTCGCCTGTCCCGATTGCGGCGGTTACTTCCAAAGTACGCTGGCTTCAGAAGTGGCGGAATATAGTACAGAAATCCTGTGGAAACCGCTCTTTGGAGATGGGCCAGGGAAAAGTGGGTCCCCTTGGAAGCCTGTTCCGTGCCTTGGACCCCGCAGCTGTTCTAGGGATCCTTTTGCTCAGGGGACGGCAGCTGCAGCCTTGCGCCCTTGGAGGTAAGCCAGGCCAGGGGGGAGAGAACAGCTCTCCTTCACCTGCAGAGGCCGAATGAGCCAAATCCTGAAAGCTGGACAGCACCTTCCCTTCCCTTCTTTCTCTCCTGCCCTCCCCTGCCCTCCCCTTCTTTCTCTCCTGCCCTCCCCTCCCCTCCCCTCGTGTTCTTTTTATCTTTTTCACACTTTGCATTAGTTTTAACTGTGTGCACTTTGCAATACAACTCTTTATTAAAAGGACCATTTTTCCTCCAGGGGTTCATCGTTCCTTCTTTCATTTGCATACAGCTGTAACGTGGGGAAAAAAACCTGGTTCCTCATTCCAGGGGTTGCTGGCAGGAAAGGCCACGGGTCTGCCTCCTGGTTCACGGCTGAATAGACGCATTGATCTCCTTGGAATGCCCCCGGGCGGCAGATTTGCCTGGCCCAAAGGCCAGCTGAACCACCTCTTCTCTCTCCAAGGATGCCCTGCCCTTCTCTTGCCTGTATATGTATATATATATATATAAATGTTTTTTGGTTTGAATCTACTGCTTGATGGCTTGAAAATATCGACAGGCAGGCGACACGGGTAGAAACCACAACCGAGGCGCTTCATGGTTGGACTTCTTTTTCCCGGCACACGAAGAACCGCCTTGAGTCATTGCAGAGAGGAAGGTCTTTACGTTTGCGAGCAGCTATGTAACCTCCCCGTATTTCCTGAGCCAGAGAAAATTAAACCACATTACTTTCACACTGAGTTCTCGCGGCCAAACCATCTTCTTCCTCTCCTGTGACCCAGCTGAGGATTACAAACGATCAGGGATCACCGGATAAGCCAGAATCGCAGGGGAGGCAATCCATTCATACTCTCAAGGGTAGCTGGGTTGTGCTGCTTCCTTCCTATTCGTGCCTGCAGCAAAGGGACGCAGCTTGCGCGGCACAACTGAAAGCCACACGCTCAGCCCAACCGAGACGCGATCTGTGTATTTCCTTTGCTCCGGTGGGGGAGCGGAAAGTTCTTCTGTTATTGCACCCGTTGCTGCGCTGGTAACGCTCCCCTTCCGCTCCTCTTTCCTGCAGACACAAATGCGAAATGCCTGTGCGGAGGATTTCCAGCGCCCCCTCCCCGCGCACGTCGGTCTTGCCCAAGAAACTGCTGTCTCCGTGGCCCACAGGCACTTCGAAACCCTTCAGGAGATCCCCCTTCGCTCCTTGCGCTGCCGAGTGGCCCTCTTGCTGCTCGAGAGCTCGATGGACCGGAACGCGAGCTGTTGTCGCTGGAAGGAGGCGTCTCGCTCGCACCCAGATGACGGCGAGAGCGTTTGCGCTTCCACATTTTCGAAAGGCGCCCTTCTCCAGAAGCAAAAGGAGTTTGACACCAGCCCCGGGGAGGTGGGGCAAGAGGAGCGGAGAGCTTTGAGGTTTGGGGTGTGCTTTTTGCTTTCAGTGACAAGCGGCAGGGCTGAGCTTCCTTTAATCCACCCAGCGCCGACCTGAAAGTTTCTCTCGGTGCTCCAGTGCGCGCACAGCAGCCGACCCCAGCGGGGTGCCCGTTTCCTCACAGCTCTGCCCTACAGGTCAAACCGGTCGGGGATGACGCACCTCCAGTTTAAAGATGCCTTCTGGGTAAGTGCCGATGGGTTGCGTTCCAACCTTGAAAGGACTAACTTTGCAAACAGCTGGTTGGCCCCGTTGGCCGCCGTTCCTTGTCCGGAGGTTTTAAGGAACTGATCGTGCAGGGAGACGTCGAGAGAGCACCTCAAACCGCCACACCTAAAGAAAGGAAGATGGTGTTAGGCATTTAAACGTGCACTTTGGATTCACGGACGGGCTTCCTTTTGAGGCCCGCTATTGTTTTGTTTCTCTGAGGCCAAAGACCCAGTTAACATCCCACCACCTCTCCTTGGTTCATCCTCCCAAAGTGGAGTTGACATCTTTTTACAGGACAGTTGGAGCTCTACGCACAGTAAAATGTTAGGGCAGACCCACCGTGCAGCTGTGGTTTATGCAAAATCCAAAGCTATGATGCAAACATTGCCCCATAACTTGGCGCTTGCGCGGGCCTCACCCCTAAAAGTTGCGAAACAGGTGGTTTGAAAGACTTTAAGAGGACGTTTCTGGAAAGGCCGACTTGGGAGGACTTGGGGAAAGAGCTTTTTCTCCTAGTCTCCTTCTCTTGTTGGCACTGGGTGCCATATTATTTCTGGACCAATCCCCCAAGGCAGGATGCGCCATGTTGAACGAACTCTTGGTGTTGAATCCCAGGATCTCTGGAGTCCACATCAATCTGCAAAAACTTGCTTCCACACCTGGGCTTCCTTGGCCAACTCTTGCACGTTGAGAGAGCATATTTACTCATCCCCGTCTCCTTGTCTCCACCAGTTGAAGACAAATTACTGCCTCCACCATGCCTAGTTTAGGTAGAAGCAAGTTCAGAGGTGGTTGTTAGCAGTGACAGCCTTATGGAACGGGTTGTTGCGTGGCCCGAGGCTTACTCATTCAGCTTTCTCCCAAGTGAAGCACACTGAAGGCAGAAACATAAGTCTGAGTAAGGCTTTATGAAGTGCTGATGGACATCTTTTTAGCTAATGTTCTGCTGAGTTGGCTGTTTTATTAAAACTAGCTGGCTGAGCTCCAATCGGTTCCCGATCCTTCTTGGATCTCCCACCCATCAGGTTAGGCGCCTTCTACCCATGAGGCAGAAAGGGGGCAGAGCTTTTTTTTTTTCCTGGCTGATGGTCAGTGTGGGATTTGCACCCTATGTCTATCCCATTTTGGTGTTCATCCCCAATTTTCAAATGTGCAAAGGGTGCATTTTTATGCTGACCCCACTGTGGCACTTCCACTTTTGGTGCACTTCTGGTTTCTAAAACAGGCTTAGTTGTGATCGTTTCATCCAAACAGGAGCAGGATTATTTGCATTTTTCATGCATGTTGCAGGAGAAGTTTTCTATTAAAATATGATCAAAGAAACATATGCGCAAAAATGCACTACAGAATGTAAGGAGACAGTGTGTACAAGCCAGAGTGGGGTGCAAAACTGGTTATATTAGATGTGTTTATTTGAAAGCATAGAGATTTTTGTACAAGCTGTATTCAAATACAAATGAACATACATACAAATATATGTACATGCATACTATACGTGTGTGTGTAGGGAGGGGTTTAGGTTTTTATGTGGTGGATTTTTAAATGTGGTAAACTGCCCAGAGTCACCTGTGGGTTAGGGTTAGAATAAATATACCAAATGTCAGGCTCCATAGATAATTTATTAGACAAATTACATTAAACCTTAGCATCAGTTCCACTTTCTTTTAAACACTTCCTTCCATGTTTGATGCATGAGCTTTGAATGCTCATTTGCTCATTCATAATAAATGTTATTGCAATTGGTCTATGGGGCCTGGCTTTTTGTAGACCCTCCCTCTATATGCACAGAATGTATATATCTCAATGTATAGATAGGTGTGTGGATGTTTGTGTGTGCGCGTGCGTGTATCTCAATCAAACTGATACAGAAATCGGACAAAAGGCCAGAAAAATGACTTCATGAGATAAAGAGTGAGGTGAGGCAATTTACCCAGCCCCAGCTAAAAACACATACTGTGGTGTGGCTTGTATGTTAAAACATGCATTTTGCGCCATACTTGAAGCTGAGCGTTGCAAAATTCAGAGAATTGCAAAAATGGAACAACTGCCGTGTTTCAATGTGCGTCTGGGCTCAGGGGGTTTATCCTGAATGGGTTGGCTCCAAAAATGTGACTTGGACCCGCAGATCTCTTGATGCAGGCACGTCGCGACCCCCTCGTGGGAGACAAGTTCGTCTCCCGCAGGGCTCGGCGGCCGAGAGGGGCGCCACGCAGCGGCAGCGCCTTCTTCTCGATTCCACACTCATCGACATGACATGAGGTGGCTGGGCGTTGTGGGCCGTTCACCGCTTCCCCCTGCCCAGAGACTGCTTTCTTCTGTGGGCGCCTCTTCGAGTCTGCTGAAGAAGCCCCAGGATAGGCAGGCACAGCTGGAATGGTGGGCTCACCACAATTGTTTTGCAGGAGGCTCAGCAAGAGGCACACGTGCATTTTTCTCACTTTTTGCCCTGGGGAGTTGGGGCCCACCTTCCACCCAGAACCTGTGCTGGGCTCTGTTGTCGGGCTGGAGCAGCTCGAGCGCAGAATGGCAGGAAACTGCGCCACCCCCACGCTTGGCCGCTGTGGCTCGAGGCAGCCCGTGCAGTTTGCGCAGAAGACGCTGGGAGCCGGAGGAGACCCCCTGGGTCGAGTGAGAGCCGCCGGGTGAACGGGTGGGCAGGGGAGGCATTGATTCGAACCGTCGGATGGGCCAGGGGGACGTAAGTCCAGAGAAGAGTGCCCGCCTTGGGGGTACGGTCCTTTGGTGGTTGGTGGGCTAGCCTGCTTGCCTGCGGTCTCTCTTCCCCTCCTTCCTCTCCCCCTCCCCCTCCCTACTTAACTGTCAGTCTCAGTGCTTCTCAACCTTGAGAATTTTAACGTGGGTGGAATTCAACTTTCTCCAGGGCTGAGAAATTCTGGGAGTTGAAACCCACCCATCTTAAAGTTTCCAAGGTTGAGAAACACTGGTCTATCTATTCCATCCATCCATCCATCCATCCATTTTCATCTACCAATCTGTATCTTTCATTTATCATTTTCATCTATTCCCTCTCCATCCATCCATCCATCCGTCCATCCTCTACCTATTTATATCTATCATCTATCATTTTCTATCTAGTCTCTTTCTCCTCCAGCTTCTCTCTCTCTTTCTCCCTGTCTCTCTATCCTCTTATCTATCAAACTATCTTTGGAAGCCCAAAGCCATGAGAAAGGTGAAGGTGAGTTGAGTAGTACCTAGTACCTGCATAGACACAATCATGCCGATATTGGTAAAGGGATGTGCAGAGGTATTAAAAATCACCTTGGGGGTCAGAGGTTATCCATCCCGCGGTGGGTGGCATCCCAGCCCTGGCAGACCACGAGCTCAGTCTCAAATGGAAACGGAGGAGAGCCTGTGAGCAGGGCAGTCTTCAAAAGCTCTTGATGGCTGGAGGTCTCTGCAGAGGTAATGCCTGTCCTGGCAGCTTCAGAGCAGCTACTCCTTAGGCAAAGAACCCAAAAGAATCTAGAACCCAGAACCCATTTCTGTGTTTAAATAGTTTGCTGACTTTCCAGAGAGAGCAGCATGGCAGCTGAAGTGGTGCACTCAAAGTCTTCCTTTTGCATTGAGAAATGTTGAGGAAATGCACTAATCACACTTAGTCCTCACTGAGTGACTGCCTCGCTTAGCAACCAGTTGCAGTTACAAGGGTGATGAAGAAGTAGCTTTGCAGTATAAGCAGTCCTTGCACTTACCACCTTTGCGGGTCAGTAAGGGAAAGGAAAGTTGGAGTAAGATCACAGCCATAGTTTCAGTTTCACCTTTGCTTTGCTTAACAACCCCTTCGATGGTCCCAATCGTGGTCACTAACTGAAGACTACATCTCTGTGTTTGTAACCACGTCCCCTGTTTGGGCTTACCTACAACTTTGTCTCCGCTCCAATCCAGCAATGCAAAACTGTAACGCAAACCTACGTGGGTAGATCCGTCAGGTTCAAGATGATTCATTCCTCCCCATGTGAATGAAGAGAGTCTTATGTCAAGTTTCCAGGGGAAGGGCTTGCCGTCATGGCTGGAGGAGGGGGCTAATGTCACCCTGGGCTTTTGGACATAAAATATGGGCAGAAGACCCCAAGCCGAGCCATTGGCCTCTGGAAGGCGCTGGGGGGGCGCGGTGGCCGAACATCTTCCAAGAGCCCCTAGAGGTCGAGTCGATCCGAAGGGCTCCAGGCGAACAATGTGCCCGACTCAGGAGAAGGTCGCTTTGCACATTTCTGAATTCCCAAAGGCGGTGACGATTTTTCCCCTGGAAAAAAGCTGCTGTTAAACTCTTGACTTGACGCTGGTGACTCAACCAGCCAGAAGCAGCCTCCAAGAGTGGGGTGAAGAAGTCACACTCGCTTGACCGACGCCTGGGCTGCAAGCTCAGCTCCCTAGCCTGGCTGGTGCATACGTTGGCCGCGGTCCCATGCACCCCTCCAGGGTGCTGAATGCTCCAGATCTTCTCCAGGCCAACCTAGGAATGGCACACGCACATGTAGGTTTGCTTGGTCTTCTTTTCATGCATCTTTGCAAAATCAGGCTGATGCTTAGGAATCTTTTTCCACCGGAAGGCAGTTGTTTCTCCTTGAAGGGTGGCTAGAAAATGTTTGCCTCTTGGAATATTTGGCTGGCACCTTGGCTGGAAGGGGAGCTCTGGGGGATTCTGTATTTCTAAGGGGGATTATGAAGCAACAGAGCGGTATTCAGAAGTTTGTCCTACTAGGTCTGGTGGGGCTGAACTCCCAGTAAGCGTGCATCTGTCCCTGGATAGGACGGATCAGATATGTCCTCAGGCACTGTGATGGATTCCCAGGAGGAAGGGGCTGCATTCCAGAAGAGCAAGAGATGGTGAAGTTTAGATAGCTTGTGTGAGAGAAAGAGGGTGAAGGCGGCTCCTCCCTCATAGTTCCCAAAGTACATGCTTTATGGGGCTGGTAATCTGCCTTCATTTGGCAAGATTCTGTCTAGAGGGGAGGAACCATAAAGAAATCTGCTTGGAAGAATCAATGGGTCTTTCTTCAGTTTTGGAGCTTGACAGGAACCCTTTTGGTAAGGAGACATGCAGGACATCTCAGCTCCTTCCACCGCAGATAATCCAGAAGCTTTGAAAAATGAAGAGAGAAAGTTGTATCAATCATATGCTACTAGTCCTCTTGATGAGCTCAGAAAAATGTTGTTGTTGTTTTCTTCCTGGTTTGCGCTGCATATTTCAGCAGTGTGGGCTTGGTTACATTTCCTGGATTTTTAAGTTTTCGTTTTCTTAACATCAGCTTCAGGAGGCGGAAGGAACACGTTTCTGTGATATCTGTGAAGACTCTCACTCGTCCAGGGTAATTGCATCACAACAAAGTTTAAAAAACAGGCATCTGGACTGGATTTTTTCTCAAGTCGAAGACGTTTCGCCTTTAATCCAAAAGGCTTAAAGGTTACAGATTGCCAGAGATAAAAAAGAATGCACTCTTGTGGCTAGAGTAACTGCCACAAGAATTTGTGTGGAGAACATGTCACATTCTACATCATATTTATGCAGAAATACTGACAATTCAAAAGTGTTTATAAACTTTTAAGCACCACTGTGCATTTCAGTCTGACAAATTATGGTCAGTTCAGAACCAACAAGAGTTAAGGAATTTATTACATTTCCAACATTCTGATTATTATGTAGGTTATGCACATTTCTTTAGAACATGATGATATAGGTTCTGCAAATCTGTTTTTCTATAGGATAAAGAGCTGGAAAGTAAATTATCTCATTATCATCCTAAAGAATTTTATAAACAGTCAATTACTTTGTTCCTTCAGGAAAAGGTAAGAGCAGTTTTAGTGAAGATATAAAATGGAGTTCCAACCAGTGGCTTTATAAACTCATGACTTATTGCAGATGCTATTATATATAAACTTAATCATTATTTTAGATTATTTTACGTTAATCTTCAATAAAATGGTTACTTACTTACTGTCATGTATTTTGTTTTATTATGCCAATTGTGGTCATAACACACATTATACATATAAAAGAAAAGTTGCCTTCTTTATTAAATTAGATTAAATTCTACTTGCTACCAGTATTAGACACTAGGAGACGAAAAATATTTTCAGTATCCAAATTACTATGTCAGATATTCCAAGATTTTTTTAAAATGTATTTCTTAAGAGTTGTATTTTGTGTTGAGACTGAAACTCTCAAGCAGTTTCAAATTTTATTCTAATGGAACACTTATTTTATTCAATGGAACATTTCTAGCTCAGCTGTTTTTTTAATCATTTTAATCTTAGGGCATGACAATTCTCACTTAATACATATCTTCCCTGGTCAGTTCTAGACTATTCTTTCTTTAAACCTTCATTATTTACTTCTTGTTTGGTAAATAATTTCAAAGAATCTTAAGTAGCTTAATTAATATCTAATTTAATATTAGATATTAATATTTAACTTTTTTGAAATTAAAAAAAATCATTACTCTGTTTGAAGTCTTTCTAAGAATATATACTTTTTTTCAACCTAGGTCTACATTTACTATTTTAGTGTGTGTGGGAGAAATAGAGGAAATAACAGTATAATGCCAGCAGAATGAATAGAATCTACAAGACTTAAGGCAGTCAGACAGAAGAAATCAAGTAAAAATGAAGATGTATAAGTTAAAGATGAAAATAATTACAGATTTCTAAACCTAAGGAAAGATAAATAGTATACTTAGAAACTCAGCATTGGGCAACCTGGAAAGATCAATCTGAGCAATAGTTAATCAAGAAGAGAGAGAAATATAAGCCATCCTCTTTGCTAGAAAGGGGTACAGTGGCTGAGTGGTTAAGACACTGGGCTTGTTGGTCAGAAGATCAGCAGCCCGACCAAGACCCAGGCACTGCATAATGGGGTGAGCTGCCATTATTCACTCCAGTTGCTGCCAGCCTAGCAGTTTGAAAACATGCTAAATGAAAGTTTAGGTATTGATCAATTGGTATTGCCTAAATTGGTGGAAATGTAACAATGTTCTATGCACCCTCTGTAAAAAAACATCACTGGACTCCACCTGCTTAGATAATTATCAGCCAGTCTCCCACCTGCCTTTTTTGGGCAAGGTGGTTGAGAAA
>JANHZU010015969.1:0-13663 GCA_032468055.1 Acrochordus granulatus | reverse complement strand
GGGAGGGAGGGAGGGAGGGAGGAAGGTTAATATTTTGCCCCTTGGTTATTCAGTCGGCATAAGCACGTCTATCTACCCCGACTTTCAAGCAGCTGCAGTCCTCGGAAAGGCAGAAAATTAACACTTTGCCGTTTTTTGGTTCGTAGATCCAAGAATTCCGGAAAGAGCTGTATTTTGACGGGAACAGGACGCTTCCTATGGTGGACAATTTTCGGCCGGTTCAGCCTATAGGTCCCCGAACTGTCGAAAAATCGGGCGCAAGCCTCCCCCTGCCCGCTGGGGATGCCCTCTTGCTGGTCGCCCCCGCGATGTGCCTCGCCTTCGCGCGGACCCAGTGAAGAGCGCGCCGGGCTGCTGAGCCGTTCGCGCGAGGGACCCCGCCGCAGCCCGGGCGCCTTCGGCTCCCGGGGGTCTCCCAGCCGCAGCCCGGGGTCTGCCGAACAAGATGCTTGGACTTCACAGCAGAAACGCATGTTCAGACGACGCTCTCCTGAGTCAGGTAGATCTGCTTTGCCGGGCAGGAGCCGCTCCCTGCAAAAGCCAGGAAACCGGCGGAACCATCCGGGCCAAACGGCGAGGATTCTCCTTCCAAGACTCTGGGCAGCGGAGCCTGGAGGAGCCCGCCGAGTCTGTTTCCACTTGCCCGTTACGGGTCTCCGTTGGGACAGAAATTCAGTCAGATTCTCCTCCTCCTCTTCCCTCTTTCTCAATCTCATTTTCTCTTTCTCTCCCTTCTTCTTTCTTTCTTCCTCTCCTTCTCCTTCTCTCTTTCTGCTTCTTCTTTCCTTCTCCCTCTTCTCCTCCTTCTCAATCTTCTCCTCTCCTCCTCCTGATCAATCTTCTCCTTCTCTCCCTTCTTTTCCTTCTCCTCCTTCTCAGTCTTTTCCTTCTCTCCTTCTCTGCCTCCTCCTCCTCATTTTCAATCTTTTCCTCCTTCTCCTTGTTTTTCTCCTCCACCCCTTCTCCTCCTCCTTTTTGATCTTTTCCTCCTTCTTCCCTTCTCCTTTTCCTCTTTTCCTCCTCCTTCCTCTTTACCACCTTCTCCCCTTTCTCCTTTCGGCATTGGATCTTTGAGAAATTTTGTCCACACACAGATCCTTGAGGATTATTTACATAGCAATTCAACACTTTTCACCCGGCAGTGTGAGAAGCATTAGTTCAACATCATGATTTATCACCCTGATGTTTGAAAACCAAAGTGTGTTTGTACTGATTATTATCAGAGGTAAAAGGAGATTTCAAAGCAAAAATTAGCAGGAGAGATAAAGGTGCTTAACCCATCTTTCTCAGCTGGGATGCAAATTCCAATTGCCATTGTTTCCTCATGAGGACTAGTCCTTTAACCTGAAAGGTGCAATATTGAAAGCGTTTTCTACACTGATATAAAAAATCAAGTGAGTTAAAAATCAAATATAGTGTTATTTATTAAAAATTTATTAAAAATGCTGCCAAATAGCTTAGTCTTTAAGCAGAGTAGGAAAAATAATATTACATTTATATTATTATTATGGTTGGTTGCACAGTCAGCCAGATACTTAGACTAGATTTTTATCTACATACTGGATCCTTACTGTTATTATTATTATTTTCATTTTGACCGGTTTGCTGACTTAGCCACCATTTTGCTTGACCAGAATGCCATTATCTGGTTTTTATTATTGGACTGATATGCAATAATTTTATAAGATCTGTGTCTACAAAGTATTGTTGTAGGATGAGTGTGTGTGTGTGTCCACGCACGCATGCAGAAAAGGACTTGGGGGACTGCATATATTCCATGGGGCCTCCTTCCCTCTATGCTGATTCTTGCCTCTCTGCAATGCAGCTAAGCTTTTTTCACCAGCTGGAGTGCAAAAACATTTTATTTGATTATATGGAGAAGACTTCCAACTAGGGTGCTTACAGAGTATGGTCAAAAAAGTCAAGGTGGCACGCATGAGAATATGACTGAACATTCTCATTTTTTTATGGGCATCGTACTACCATCTTGATGTTTTTCACCATAACCTGAGGACACCCCGACTTCCAAAAGATAAATCTATTCCAATCTCCTGAACTAGGTTTGCTGTTTGGTTTGAAAGGAATGGGCCAGTCAAAAGCCATCCCTATTCAACAGTTTAATAGAAGTTTCAGGGTTGCAAGAATTTCTCCTTCTGCCCGCCTTGCTCCTGACCTTGGCAAATAAACTAACGGTCCTCCCAGGGGGTTGGCCCTCCTGCGCTTGATCGTGTATAATGACTCTAGGCTGCTCCCCCTCTTCACACACGGTTCAGTTCTTACTTTCCCCACATCTGCTTCCTTCACTCCATGTTAGCTGCATTGCTAGTGGCATCCTTGGTCTTCTGATCCAGAACTGTCCATAAACCCTTCTAGACAATAAACCACCTTCCTATTGTAGTTCAACCTGATTTATACAAGCTCTTCTTAAGTTTTGGTCCTTGTATTCTGGTAATGGACTCATCTCACAGCATGTGTGTCCCAGTCCTGACTGATTTCAGAAGGTTGCCCAAGGTTCAGTCTTGGTGTTCCACCATGGTGTTACTTGGACGATGAAAATATAATGCTCTATTTTTTTGAGAAAGAATCATCTTCAGCTTTCCTCCACCACCTTCCTTCCAAACATGTTGGGACTACAGGTCTCCTAATTCCAGGCAATGTGATCATTGAGAATTGCAACTCCATCTTTGGTCTTGCGGGGAAGACTCATCTACCTCAAATGAAATGAAATAATGACATGAAATATGAAATGATATTAAGAACTTTCAATCCAAAAAGTCAGCCTCGAATTTGAGAGTTTGTCTGTAACAACGGCCCACCAGTCAACCATGTGCTGAAGCCACCATTATCCTTCTAAAAATGTTAGCATGACAGACTTTTTATCCCTGTCCAATGACAGCTCATTTGCAGAGCAGAGAGGCGTAAACTAAACTTGTCATACCTGAGTTGTGAAACTCCACATGACCACTAGATGGCAACAAAGAAAGGCAGAACATCGCCATCAAGTGGGCTCTGAGATGTCTGCAGCCCAGATCTGCTAGCCCCGCTTAAGAGAACCTTTCAAGTTATTTCTGAATGTTCTCTCCCCAAACCATTGAACATGACACTAAAGTGGCATTCTCCTGTTCTCTTGTTGGTAGGTTTCAAAACTAGGTTAGGCAACTCTGGGTGGGGAAGAGCTCCCACCCAATTCCTACGGAGTGGACAAAGCTAAAATTGAAGACAATATTTGTAGCTCAGGATTGAACTGTGGGGTCCTTGGTGCTCTCTGAGCTCGGTTGTTTTCTTGCAGACATTTCATTACCCAACTAGGTAACATCATCACTGCCCAAAGGGAGTGGGGTCTGCTCTCGGTTTATATACAATGTATCTTGCATCTTCTAGCACTGATGATGTTACCTAGTGAGGTCATGAAACGCCTGCAAGGAAATGACTGAGCTCGGAGAGCACCAAGGACCCCAAAGTTAAAATTCATCAGCAACAAGATGCCTCTAAGCAGGAGGACTAAATCCGGCAGATATTTTGCACCCAGCTTCCCATCAGATTTCCAAGGACAAGGAAAATCCAAAAATTCTCCATTCCTATTTCTCTTCTTGGAGAAAGGCTACTCCTTGGGTTCTTGTCTAACATAATTCCTCTTTAGGCATCTTTTAACCAACTGAAACTTCTTAAGTATATATCATTGACTAAAAATTTGCTGGAGTCAGTTGCTAATTTACTGATTTACTGATTGTTTCTTTGCCCTCCTAAGTGCTGTAATTTCTTGATTTTTTTTACTGTAGATTAGCTGGCATACGTACAAAATCATTTGGGGTGACCTTTGTTGAATGCAAAGATTTCAGGCGTGGCTTTGCACCAACAAAATGTAACCGTGGGCATCTCTGCAGCCAGAAATTAAAATTTCTCTCCTGACTCCTAAAAATGCCAAGGGGATTGACACAGAATAGTTGCTGACACTTATGACCCGAGCATTTTGTGTATGCAGTCTCCTTCGATGTACAGGGACTTTTCTAGAGCTCTAAAAAGCACTGCTGATGCATTATTTTCTGATTTGCACTAAATTTAATAGCAAAGAGATTATGGAAAAAGGCAAAAATAATAAGATGAGGGAAAGAAATCACACAGATATGCTTAGAGGCTACATATTCTAGCTATATACACAAAGCCTCATTTATATTTTTATATTATTTAAAAGCTGTTCTTCTGGGTTGGGGAGTCCATTGAATAAAGAAACTTGTAATTGACTTTTGCTGGCTGTATTTGCATTTCTTGGAACTATTTGAGTATAACTTTTACACAAAACATGCACTGATACACACACACACACAAATACACTATCTTAGAAATTAATTGGCTGTTTAGGACTCAGCCCAAAACATTTGGGAGCTGGGGAAGTATTTTAATATTTTTGGACCACAGAGTCGAAAACACCGAGATGGCAGGTTCACATCCCTGTCAACACTGGAAAAAAAAGTTTATTTAGTGCACTACATATCAACACAAAAAATCTTGTATGTTCTTCCTCCCTGCCACCCAATGCATTTTTGCCTATTTCTTGAGCCCTAAAAGTATGAAGCCAACAAAAGAAGACATTGCCGATAGGCTGGGATAATTTGCCAAGATGGAATAACCATCTGTCTGCCTGTCGGTCTATCATCTCCCTCTGGGTGGTGCACAAATAGATGTAAAACATAAAAGTTCTCTATTAATATTACAATAAAAACAAGAATAAAATTATTAAAATTCAGAACTGAAAAGGCAGGAGTGGAGCCCCCAAGCGAGTTGCTGCTTTGATTTTACTATATGAAAGCAATAAGTAGCATGGGGGACTTACAACAAAATGTTGCCATGTGCAAATTCCGGCAAGACATTCATTTCCATTTCTCTTCCCACAACATCCACTGTTTTCATCCTTCTTCTCCAAGGGTCAGCTAGCATTCCTGAGGCCACTGGTCTCTTTTGGGGGTTTTGGGAGATTTTATGCACCTCTACAAGCTTACTTTCAATGAAATCACTTCTCCCAATCTGTCAGGACATGCCTAGGGAATTTTAGCACACGGTCACTCAACTTTGATAACTCAAAGATGTATGGACTTCAACTCCCAGAATTCCCCAGCCAGCAAAGAGAATTCTGGGAACTGAAGTCAACCCCTCTACAGTCAACTGTACAGTCAACCCCTCTGATTTTTCAATCAGTCCATCTTAGAACTTCAGAACTTCAGAAATCTTTAGAAATTCAGAAATAAAGGCTATTTGGCTAAAATAATCCAGATTAAGGGAAAACTACAACTGCCCAGATAATCACTATGTGGATCTAACCTCTAAAGGATTAGTTGGTTTGACTCATATTTTCTTTAATCCGATTTTGGATCACCACCTCCTTTCCAAAAACAACCAGGCACCTGGGTCCATGAAAAAGCAACCCGGCAAACATCTGGGCTGGAAATGGCTCACCAGGATTGATCCTGGATGTGGCCTTTTGTTCAAGGGCGCAACAAACAGGGGCAGCTGTCGGGCAGAGGTTGAGTTCAGACACAGCTGCGTGGCCCGCGAAGGGCAGCTGAAGGATGGAAGATGGTCTGTTCATGTTATCAGAAGTGAGCTTCCTCTTCTGCGCCCTTCGAATGGCGCCAACGAAGGTCTTTTTAGCTGGGAGAGGTAGTTGTGTGGATGTGTGCCTGGAGTTGAGTGGGAGTTCATTTCCTGTGGGTGTTCCTTTGAAGAACTTCAAAGAAGTTCACAGAAGATGAATTTAAAAATTGACCCAGATGTGAACACTGTGATTTGATGCATAGCTTTTCGTAATCTCAACCCGTGAAGCTCAGTCTTGTTTGGTGAGAGGGCCATGCTCACAGGTTAATGCCTTATCAGCGCTCCTTTTTCCTGTTGCAGCTCTTAAATTCTACTATTATTTGGTTCATTGCACAGTCAGCCAGATGTTTAGACTGGATTTAGCATTTTTGCCTCCCTATTGAGTCCTTCCCAGGATCTGGGAGAGGTAGATGTTGTATTTTGATGTTGTTAAAGATATCATTGCAGGATGTAAGTTGTTCTGAGTAATGCTACATTTGCAATTGACTGACGGTGAATTTGTCAGTGCTGACGGTGTTCAAGTAGTGCTCCAGTTGTTTTGGATCGCACCCTGGGCCATGATTATTTGCCAAGAAGTCATTGTCAATGCTTAGCAACCACATAGATAGATCTTCTCCATGGCAAGGTCTTTACCCTGGACTTTCTCCAATGCTCAACCCTGATATACTAAATTCTTTGCTACTGAATAACTGAATTATTTGTACAGCGGCTGTTTTATTTCTTGGTCAATTGCCTCTGCTCACCAGAAAAACCATCAGCTGGACAGACCAATTACCATTTTATTATTTTGATTATGGCTTGCAATTTGCAGTGAGTTACTGGTCATCTGTATCCTGAAAAACCCAATTCCCCCAGCTATGAAGCTGCCAAGTTCTTCTGAACAAGTGCAGTCAAAATAGGTAGGCATATACACCAGGTATGAAAAAAGCAAAAAGAAATTGTTTACCAAAAGAAGAGAATATTGGTAGCTCAGGGTTGAACTGCGGGGTCCTTGATGCTCTCTGGGCTTGGTTGTTTTCTTGCAGACATTTCATTACCCACCTAGGTTACATCATCAGTGCTCTTACCTAATTCAGATTCATTGGCCAGGCATGGTTAGACGCACAAGGAATTTGACTCCGGTACATCAGCTCTCAGTGTAATTGCTAGACAACAGTTAGCAAAATAATAGCGTAAACAAATAAATGAAATTATGGATTACAGGAAAATGTGCATCAAAAATGTGCAGCCAGGAGAAAGGAAGTATAGGAAAGTATAGAATTGGAACAACAATCATTGATGAGTACGCACACCCATTAGACAGAACTTCTGGATTAATTTAGAATTCCTTGCACTATAGTCATCATTGTGCCTTGTCATACAGCCTGGGTCAAGTATTCAGCTGAATGATGGCCTGGGGGAAAACTGTCCCTGTGTCTGGTCGTTTTGGTGTGCAATATCCTAAAGGGCCATCCAGAGGGAAGAGGTTCAAACAACTTATGTCCGGGGTGAGAGGGGTCTGCAGATATCTTCTCCGCCCTCCTCTTGACCCTCGCAGTATACAAGTCCTCCAGGGAGGGCAGCCTGGCTGCAGTTAGTCTTTTTGCAGCCCTGACTTTTGGAGTCTGCACCTGTGCTGCACGGTTGCTGCACCGAACCAGACTCTCGCAGAGGGGCAAAGGACAGACTCAGTGATTCCTTTGTAGAGGGGTTGAATTTTTCAGCTGGTGCTCCTCCTTTGATGTGCTTTCTTAATAATGGCGCTGATGTTCGCCGTCCATTTCATGTCTCGGGAGATGAGAGAGCCGAAAAGCTAATTGGGCATGAGTGGTTGTAAGTCGAGGACTACTTGCAAGGGTTTCATGTCTCCCCAGGAAGATTGGACCAGAAGGTTCCCGTTGGTTTCGCCACGCCTTCATCCCTAGGCTATAGCATTGCACGCAGGAACAAACGCATTCCTTCCTGTCACGTCAAGATCAGGCCCGATTCCAAAGTTGCTTTTCAAGGCCGGTGGAACGTTTCACCGCCATGTGCAAATGCACACACGCGCCCAGACACACACGGACGAGAACAAGAATGTCCACAGCAGCCCATCCATTCCTGTCTCCGGACAACTTTTATTTCATTAACACTTTACGGTAAAGGCTTCCCCTGCCGGTCATGTCCAACCCTGGTGGGCGGTGCTCGTCTCCGCTTCAAAGCCGAAGAGTGTCCGAAGACGTTCCATGGCCTTGTGGCTGGCATGACGATGTGCCGAGGCGCATGGACGCGGTTACCTTTCCCGCCAAAGGCTATTTCTCGGCTCGCATTTTGACATGCTTTCGAAGTGTTGGCTTGGAAGGAGCGAGGCAGACCACGGGAGCTCGCCTCGCTGTGGGGGGCGCTTGGGCCCCGAACAAGTCCAGCAGCTTAACGACTTAGGAGCAGCCGATTTCGAAACGTGACGTGGCAAACCGGCTTTGTGCATACAGCCAAAGTGTGCATGCTCAGGCGTCACACGACCCGGCACATCCCTAGACAAAGCATCACTCCCACACGATTGACCGTGATGTCCTCGAATGTCTCCCAGCCATCCAAAGATAAGATCATGTCGATACACGAACACGCAATCCGGCGTTCAGCATTAATCCGTGCCATCAGTGCATCTTTGCACTTTTCCCAGCCGTCAGCGCATCTTTGCGCTCTTCCCAGCCGTCAGCGCATCTTTGCGCTCTTCCCAGCCGTCAGCGCATCTTTGCACTTTTCCCAGCCGTCAGCGCAACTTTGCACTTTTCCCAGCCATCAGTGCATCTTTGCACTTTTCCCAGCCGTCAGTGCATCTTTGCACTTTTTCCAGCCGTCAGTGCATCTTTGCCTCATCCTTTTCAGGGATCATTAATTCAACATTATTCTACTTCCCAACAGGCAACTGAGTTGAGCTTATCTTTCTTATGTTCAAAGTACATGGATAAAAATTATGCACTGAGTGCAGGGGGAAAAGAGAGAAATATAACCTAACGATAGGCATTTTTTATTTTTATATAGAAATGTAAAAATGAGTGTAGAATTGTGGAGAGGAAGTGCATTTAGTCCAACCCTCCCAGTGTGCCAGAAGATCAGCTGAGACATCCTCGGGAAGTGATTGTCCAGGGTCTTCATAAAAGCCTGCAGAGATGTTCTGCTCCAGCCTCAAGACCATTCCTCAGCTGAACAGGTTCAAGTTACCATCAGGAGGTTTTTCCTTTGATCGAAATGAAATCTAGGAATCTGCAGCTTGTGAGCATTATTTCCACTGTCATTCCTGTGGCCTGACAACAGTGCTCCTGACCATCCGCCCTACAGTTTATAACCCCAGGATTATTTCCTCCCTCCGTTTTCTTTTCTCCGGACTGAACGTGCCAGGATCCTTCAACAGGTCCTCAGAAAGCAGGTCCTGTGTCATTTCTACGCAGGAAATCCTTGTCTTACGGCTGTAATGGAGCCTGTCCACTACGGTCATAAGTTGTGATGGTGATACAGCCGTCACCCATGTGGCAGACCTGACTTTATGACCTGTTTTGCTCCGGCTGCTCAGCAAATGCTGTGGTGATTCAGCGAACCAACTCTTCACTACGGGTCAGTTTTGCCCAAGAGCAGAAGCAGAGGCCAGTTTTCAGCAAAACTGTCGGGAAACACGGTCACGTGACCGTGGACATTGCAACTGGCTGTAAATGCGGACCGGTTGGCAAGCACCCAACATGCGGTCATGTGACCGAGGGGCTGTCGGAACTCCAGGTCATAACTACCCCCAGGGAGGCCCGTCGTAACTTTAAACAGTTGCTCAGTGACTGATCATAAGTCAAGGACGAGCTGAAACCAGAGATATCCGCAGAGTATGACAAAAAAAGTCAATATTTCATTTATTTAATCGTTTCATATGATCGCCTCTCGCACGGATACAACTCTGAGTAGCTAACAATACAGGAAAAACAATACAAACAAAATACAACTGTCTGGTTTGGTGCAGCAGCCATGCAAGTCCCAGGCACGTACACCCCAAATAAATAGTCAGGACTGCAGAGAGGATAGTTGCAGCCAGGCTGCCCTCCATGGAGGAGCTGTATACTGAGAGGGCCAAGAGAAGGGCGGAGAAGACATCTGCAGACCCCTCTCACCCTGGACATAAGGTGTTTGAACCCCTTCCCTCAGGGCTGTAGGCTATCGCACCCCAAAACAACCAGGCACAGGGACATTTTTCCCCCCGTGCCATCATTCAGCTGACTGATGCTATATGGCAGGCCACAGTGACCACTATCGCACCAAGAATTCTACATTAATCCGGAAGTTCTATCTAAGGTGGATATATCCTTATCAATGGATCGCAGTTCTAATTCCATGCTTTCCCATATTCCCTTTTCTACTGGCTGCACATTTTGGATGCACACTATGCTGTTGAATTCAGAATTTCATTTATTTGTTGAGGTCATTATTTTGTTGACGCTGTTGTCTTGCAATTACACTGAGAGCTGCTGTACCGGAGTCAAATTCTTTGCCTCTAATCATGCTTGGCCACTACAATATCTGAATCGGAACGATAAAAAAAATAAGCAAGTGGCAGCTGTGATGAGGCAATTGAAGCTGCCCCTATTCATAGATGCAGCTGACATTTGGGTTTCTTGTTCAGGCCGTACTTATAGACACCCCTATCTGCCTGTCACCCTTTTTCATATCTACCCCAACCTGTCGATATTCTTCTGGAAAGTCTTTTTGACCCAAAACAAGTCGAAAATCACACAGAGGGGACACAAGAAGTACCAGGGAGGATGTTCAGTTTCCAGAAGAAAGGACTTCTCCATCCAGTGGAAGAGAATTTCCCATCACTCTTACGCAGAGCGCATCATTTTCGCCTGCCAAAATGATGAACGCTCCCTTGAGAGCAGATAACCTGGGCATCATCTTGCCCAGTTCAAGCATCTCAGGAGAGCCCCGACTTTCGAGAAGTAGACAGGTGGGGGAAAACTGGCAGAGCTTTTGAGTCCAGGTCTCACATGCTTACCCTGTGTCATGTAAGGGGTGGATTATTTTGACTGGGTGGCGACCTTAACATTTTTTAACACCCCCAACCCTAATCAAATGACCCAAGAAGCTGATTGCCATCACTTCTTCCAGAATGTTTTGCTGACCTCTAACAATAACTCTAGGGGGGACACATGGGGGCTGAGCAGTTGGGCTTGTCAGCCGGAAGGTGGGCAGCTCGAATCTGAGACCCGAGTGCTGCCACATAACGGGGCGAGCTCCCGTTAGCTGCCCCAGCTCCTGCCAGCCTAGCAGTGTGGAAGCATGCAGAAATGCAAGTGGATAAATAGGTACCGCCTAAATTGGTGGGGAGGTAACAGCGCTCCATGCGCCTTGGTGTGTAGAGTCATGGCGGCCACGTGAGCATCTTTGGACAAACGCTGGCTTTTTGGCTGTGAAGTGGAGATGAGCACCCCCCCAGACGTGGACGTGACCGGCAGGGGAGACCGTTACCTTTTTACCTTTACCAATAACTCTGGGTCGCCCGACTGACCACTAACCTGAGTGAACCCTGCAAGGCTTCCAAAGGCCATCAAGGGCGGCGACGAGTTGACGGTCTGCCTGTGCTTAGGCTTCGAAGCCGGGAAAGGGTGCGACGGCACCTTCTGATTGCGAAGCTGGGGTTCTCTCTCTGCGTCGCAATCTGTCCCGTCGCAAAATTAGCGAGAGGAAGAGGAAGCAAGAGGAATGCTAGCTAACTCAGAGGAAAAACCACATTTGACCTGGTACCAGGTAGCCTGTCGATCATCAGTTGCTTGCCCTTCCGTTGCCAAAACAAGCAGGCCGGTCCTGCATTGAGCACCACACAATGTGTGTCCTTTTCAGCTCATAATTCGGGTGCAAATTAAACAAACGCGAGCCAAAAATAATAATAATCAGAGGCAATCTGGAACTAACGGTTATCTACCTAATTATGTGTTCAGTTCCTTGGTCAGATAAAATGTACTAACAAACAGACACCTAAATGTTTGTTTTCCATTATCCCTCCCCACATGACATATTTGGAAAAGAATGTCCTCCGGAGTTCTTTGGACTACAGCTCCCATAACCCCTTGCCAGAAGATCTGGATGATGTGTTACACAACAGCACCTCTGGAAGGTGACAAAGAAAATGTTCAAAGATCTGGCTGGGAATTATTGCAAGGACGTTGGCAGGGGGTCAAAAAAGTCAACATGGTGTCTGCAACCATGCACTTAAAGCTCCACTCGTGTTTTATATGAATCGCATGCTGAATGGCCTTCAACGGCACATTCACAGCCGATAACTTGACCTTTTTCAGCCACCATGATGAAAGGTGACGGTTATTACTATGCCAGTGGGTTAAAAACGGGGTTGAACCGGGGATATATGCATGGCAGCGGATGTGAAAAAAGGGAAGATGGCAGTTGCAACCTCCATCTTGATATTTTAACCGCCTGGAGATGCCTTGGGGTTGGATAAAATCTTGGCCCTTCTTGGCCATAGGATGACCATTAATGGTTGAGTCCTTGGTTGTTTGCTTGCAGACGTTTCATTACCCAAGTGGATCACGTCATCAGGGCAAGTGAATGTGGGGTGTGCTCCCTGGTTTTATAAGACGTTTCATTACCCAACTGGATCACGTCATCAGGGCAAGTGAATGTGGGGTTTGCTCCCTGGTTCTATACAGCAGCTTGCCCTGCCATTGTTGGGAGGAAGGTGCGGTTTTCTCCTTAGTGCTTTGAGTAACAAAACATCTGCAAGCAAACAACCAAGCTCAGAGAGCATCAAGGACTCCACAATTAACCCTGGGCTACCGATACACTTTTCTGCTGGAAGTTTTCCTCATTTTTTTGGCACTACGATGGAGAATGCCCATTGCTGAGATCAGATTTTTCTCAACCTTTGAGACTGTGGCATTCAACTCCCAGAAGTCCACATGTCATGTCCAAGGTTGAGAAGCACCTGCCTTGGATCCCAAGGATGCACGTTGGTTTCATGGCCAGGAAAAGCTTGCATTCAGGGCTGTCCCATCTCGGCGACTTTGAGATGCGTAGATTCCAACTCCCAGAATTTCTCAGCCACGTCTTAAAGTTGCCAAGGTTGGACTGCTTTGCTTTCCACCTTTGGACTGATCCTCCCTGGCTCTCAACACCTTTGAAGCGGACAGGGGAACTATGATATTTGAGAACAGCCTTCAGGAAATGAATGATAAAAAAAATGAGAAAAGATAAAAATCAAGAGGGACAGAAGGAAGAAGAGGAGAACCTGGCTAGATCAAGTTTTTTTAAAAAAACATTTGTTTCAAATAACTTCTTCCTGACTTTTATCAGAACAAACAGCTTCTTATAGACATGGAGAACTTGTATGTTTTTCCCCCCACACAATGCAAACAAACTTCATTTTTATTTTGCTTGTCAATGGAATTACAAACAGTTGTCACATATATTTTGTGAATGCCAAGTTGAAAAAGATGATTTAAGTTCTATCTGGCCCAGATGAGCCTGAGAAATGTGGATTGGGACAAAATGTGCTAAATCATCCTCTCTGAGATGTACCAACTTTATGGGGTGGGGGCCAAAGTCTGAGTTATAAACCTACAATATCATTTCTAGTTAACAGAAAGAAAACTGGAGAGATTCTTCTCTAATATCTCAATCCATCATCCTAAATGTTGAAAAATACAGCATAATTCTTTATGATAAGAGAAAGCAGAAGTCACTGTGACCTTGCGTGGAGATTAAAACTTGGTAATGGGTTGGGAACAAGAACTTCTAGCCTTTGTGATATCATATCTAAAATCTTCACCATCTGAACAAAATAGCCCACGGAATCTGCTGTGACGCTCTGTAGGGGCAGTGATTTACACAGTGGGTGAAGCACTTTCTGGCACTGATGATGTTACCTAGTTGGGTAACAAAATGTCTGCAAGAAAACAGCCAAGCTCAGAGAGCACCGAGGACCCCACAGTGGGTCAGGCTAGCAACTGCTGGGGAAGTGTAGCCCAAGTTGTTGTCCCAAGGTTCATCCAAACAGGGAACTTCACTCTGCTTGATAGAAATCAGTCCTTTCCTAATTCCAGATTGCAAGTGAGTTTCCTTG
>JANHZU010015954.1:0-13665 GCA_032468055.1 Acrochordus granulatus | reverse complement strand
AGAAAGAAAAGAGAAGGAAATGTGTAGGGTGAATATAGGTGGGGAAGGGAACGGGAAGGAGGGAGAGAGGGGAAAGGAAAGGAAAGGAAAGGAAAGGAAAAGAGAGAGGAAGGAGAAGGGGGAAGGAAAGAGAGACAAGAAGGAAGGAATGAAAGGAAGGAGAAAATGAGAAACAGGAAATAGGAAGGGGAGCGAAGGGAAGGGAAGGAAGTGAGGGAGGGAAGGAAGGAATGAGAGAGAAGGAAGAGGAAGGGGAGGGAGGGAGGAGAGACAGGAAGGAAGAAGGGAAGGAAGGAAGGAGAGAGCGAGAAGGGGAGGGAGGAGAGACAGGAAGGAAGGAAGTCGACTACTTCCAACTTTTTTCATAAAACAGAAAGTCAGAGTGCAGCCCCAACGTTTTCCTTGTACGTACCCGGTGGACACTAGCCATAGCCAACTACCCGTTGTCTAGTGAGCAGACCCCACAGTCGGGGGTTCTTTTTTTTCGGTCCTGAGCCCCTGGCCCACAAAACGGTTCCCGGGTAGGGCTGGGTGTATTCTTTTCTCTGACGGAAACTGGTTGAAGCAGTCAGTCGATTGGGCTGCTTCCGCGAGCTCCATCCCTTTCTCAAGAAGACGGCGTTGGCCGTGTCGTCGTATAAAATACAGCGGAAAATGCGGGTGGTGAGGAAACGGAAAGGGAGAGATTTCGTGCCCGTGGTGCACATCGAAGTGCGCTTCTTACTCGGTCGCAAGCGGGAATTTCCTTCGCTGCCGGGAGCTGTGGCGGGCCGGATGGTCAGACGCGAGCGCAGCGGCAAGGATGTGGGGCTTTATGTTTGGATATGAGGGAACTTCGGCTCACCCGTGTCTGCAAGCAGCTTTTCCAGTTAACCTCTGTGATTAAAAGCCATAATTCGAGCTGAAGTTCACGCAATCGGGAGGCGCCTGATAGCACTTTTTCCAACTCACGGTTTGCACGGAAAGGTGTCGGTCTTCGTGAGCGGCATTTAGATGCGATGCTACCAACAGATGAGAACGCTGGTAGCTCAGGGTTGAACTGAGGGGTCCTTGGTGGTTGGGTGCTTTCTTTCAAACATCTCATGACCCAACGAGGTAACATCATCAGCGCTAGAAGGGAGTGGATTTGGTCTCTGCTCATATACAGTGCAAACCCCATTCTCTTCTAGCATGGATGGTGTTACCTCGTTGGGTCGTGAAATGTCTGCAAGAAAACAACGAGCTTCCGGGACAACACAAATCCCGCCCTTCCTCACACTGATGATGTTACCTAGTCAGGTCACGAGGCGTCTGCAAGAAAACAGCCCAGCTCAGAGACCACCAAGGACCCCTCAAATATAGGTTGCGCACGGAAGCACATAAGATGAAGGGAGCTGAGCTACGACGCTCTTCAGTGGTTTGGAAAAGTTGCTACCAGACCCTTGACTTTGCAGGGAAGAGGGGAGAGGCTGAAGGCTCCCTGAGAGCATCTGAAAGGTCCTCGTCTCCTCTTCGTCCCGGCGCCAGCAGCGATCCCTGGGGCCCTCAGCTCGGAAAGGGGAGGGGAGGGACGGGACTCCTTTCCCTTCCTCACCCCTCTTTCGTTGCTTCCCCCCAGAAAGACCTGTCCTATCTTCAGCAGTGGCTAGAAGCCTTCGTCGCCAACTTCGAGAAGATCATCGCGGTCCATTCGCTGGACCCGAGAAGGTAAGCCTTGTCCTCCGTGCGCCGACTCCGGTAAGCCGTAGTTAAAGGTATCATTGAAAATACCGTTAAACCTTATGGAGCACGGCGGTCGAGGGCACGCATTCCGACGCCCGCGAAGGATATTTGCGCACCCTGCTGGCGCACCCACGGCTGCTCAGCTTCCTCTTCCTCTTCCTCTTCCTCTCGGTCCCAAACACGCCCCCTGCACAACTGGCGTGCAAGCAGGTTAAAGTAGGGTGAGATCTGAAGCTTCTCCTTGGAAAACGTTCAGCAGGAGGGGCCGGCCGAGTGGATGTTAGAGAGCAAATCGAAGGTGGGCTGGCTGGCTGCAGGGCTGGGAGACCACCGGGGCAGGCCAGAGTTGGGGGCTCCACTGGGAGGCCAAGAAAAGATCCCAGAAGAAGGCTACCCACCCTTCGAGGTAGGCCAGGTTAGGGCATGGGCACCACAAGGCTCACGGTAAAGCTGCTTCGCCGTAACGTAGATACAGATGTGCGAAGTGCACCTAGACGCTATTAAGAACTCCTTCCCGCTGCTTTTGGACGAAGGAGAATCAAGGCGGGACAGTCTCGGGTTTCTGTCTCACCTGCTCCTGTTTATCCGGGTTAAGCCGATGCTACATTCACGGCCATCTCAGGGCACTTCCTTATTGCCGCTAAGAAAAACCACATGAATACGCGAAGTCCTCGACTTACAACCATAACGGAGCCCGGAATTACAATCATAACTTGTGTTGGTCATTAAGTGGCTCATGCGACCCGCCCATTCTCCATTTCTTCTGTAGCAGCCATTAAGCAAATGCCGCAGTCATAAAGCAAGCCCACGAAGGATGTTTTCTTGCTGGAAATTGGAACTAAATGCCAGTTTCTAGCAAAAAGCGTCATACATTGTGGTCACGTGAGCACGGTATGCTGCAAACAGCAATAAATGCACACTAGCTACCGAGTGCCCAAAATGTGATCATATGACGTAGGAAGGAGGCGGCTGTTAGAACTTCGGATCCAGTTGATAAGTACTTTTTGGGGCCTGTTGTAACTTTGGACAGTCGCTAAGTGACTGGTCGTAAGTCGCGACTACGTGTATCCCATGTAGTCCTTGAGAATCGAGTTGAATAGAGTCCATACTACTTTTGCATAATACATTTGGGGTGGATATGGATGTTGTTTTGGAGGGTAAACAAAGTCAAAGAATCATGTTGCTAGTCCTCAGTCATGCGTTATTTGAGTGATGAGTTGCCTTGTTCGGTCTGCATAGTTTTTTTCCCCACTTACTATCCTAAGAAGTTTTCATAAGCAATTTTTTAAACATTATTTGCTTGGATATTTTCCAACTATAACTTTTTTTAACTTTCCATTTTAGGAAACGTGATCATCTTTTAGAATCCAATTTCTGGACTTCCTGACCAGGGCGGCCCCTTACCGAAAGTCTTTTTTGCTCCCTGGTTCTTAAATGGGCCAATTTTCCCTTTATTTGGAAGGAAATCAGCCCTCCAAAATCTTCATAAGTCTTGAATTATTTTGTTCTTTTTCCAGCACTGCTGGGGACGGTGCACAGAAGCCACCGCTCTGCCAAAGAAATAATGTCAGAATTGTGCTAGAGGCGGGCAGGGAGGAAAACAGCCCACTCGAGGGCAAAACGGGATTTTTTTCAAGAAAAGGCACCGACCCTTTCACACGTGCAGTTTGAATTTGCTTCGCCGGGGTTCCTTTTCCGCTCTTCCCAAATCCATTTACTGATTGCTCTCTTACAAGCGGTTGCCCTTCACCGAACCAAAAGCACCTCGTTTGGCGCAGGCTGCGTTTAATTCTCCTTTTTCAATCCTGACAACGCCTGGGAACTCCTCTCGCAAGGATTGCTGCCGTGCAGGTTAAATGGCAAAACTTTGAACATTTCCCTGTTCTCCCAGGAGGGCAGAGGTCCGAACACAGCTGGCCAAGTCTCCGTGCTTAATCCCACTGGCCTGCTATGGGTAGTCCTCTATTTACGACCGTTTGTTTAACGGCCGTTCAAAGTTACGACTGTGCTGAAAAAGTGATTATGACCAATCCTGCAGGCCGTTGCATCATTCCTGCGGTCACATGAGCAGATTTTGGCTGCTTGGCAACCAGCATATATTTACAGTGGTTGCACGTCCCCTGGTCATGTGATCACCATTTGTGACCTTCCCAGGGGGCTCTCCACAAGCAAAACCAACAGAGGAAGTGTTGAACGACCATAGTGCTTCACTTGATGACTGCAGCAAAATTGATCATAAGGTAGAGAATGACGCATTTAACTGCATCAGTTCTGGTTGTGGTCGTAAGTCGAGGACTACCTGTAAAAGCCCCATTCTAGCTTGGCTTTGAATGCAGCTGCTCATCAACACAACAGTCTCCCTGACTGGCTTTGCTGCGTGCGTCTGTCGGGTTTGTAGCCAACCTTAAAATTCGACAACGTCCCTTCCCTTCTTTCACAGCGAACCCGAAAGAACCGCAGAGGCTCAGCTGTTTAATTTCGCTTCCCGAAACGGAGGCCTTGGTGGGATTCTCTCTCGCAGAAAATCCCCGAAACAAATAGGCTTTGGGGAAGTGTTTCTCAATCAAAAACAGGTGGACTTCGGTTCCCAGAATCCCCCAGCCAGCATGTTTTAAGAGGGGTGGGCTCAAGTCCCCCAAATCCCCTGCCGGCATGCTTGAGGAGGGGAGGACTTCTGCTCCCAGCATCCTCCAGCCACCGTGCTTTAAGATAGGCGGACTTCAACTCCCAGAATTCCCCAGCGTGAGGGACTTCTGGGAGCGGGGGGTCCCGGACCTCAAAACGGCCGAATGCCCAGCAAATGCCCCGGGCGGTGTGCAGACAAGCCCTCTGCTTTTTGCTCCTCGATGCATTCTCAGCTCGTGCTTAGCAAAGGCAGGAATCGATTTCCACACCGCCGTGTTGCCACACTGAAGTGCCGATGGCATAACGGCTGCCGGGCCCCATCTGTTCATCGCCTCTCCCCCCTCCCTTCCGCGTTGCCATGCGCGAGGGTGCCCGATGCGTGGGCGCTGCTCACCCGGCTGTCTTTTCCATGCACCGATTTATTAAAATTCGGTTTTGCATTGCTTCGCTCGTTTGCTGAACCCGTTTTATTTTCTAGGCTGCCCAACTCATACCGACCTCGAAGGGCATAGGGGTTAAACAGAAACAGGTTAAGGCGATGACCCCGAGGATTAATACAGCCGTAAAGTAACAAAATTCCTGCCAGGGCACCAGTGTCCGAGCCTAGTGGGCAGAGCAGTCCGTCGCAACTTGCTCCACAAGGTTGCGGTGTTACTTAGCAGCAGAAAGGTTGATCCTCTGCAGTATTTTGAACTCGGGGCCCTTCTTTATCCATGCGGTCCTCATATTGGTTTGCAGCAGGGGTGTCCATGGAAGGACCCGTTTTATGACCAGCGTGCCTCCATTACTGTCATAAGTAGAGGACTGCCTTTTGCGGGGGGGGGCAATTTCCCCTGGGCTGTTTATGGGCTTCTCTCTCTGCAAGTGCATCAGTCTGCAAGCCAGCCACGTTTATTTCTTCCATTTCTAGACCCGAGGATTCTGTGTCCGAAATCCCACTTCTGCCTCTCGATGTCCTCCAGGTTTTAACCCAACAGCTGGCTTCTTCCGTGACCCAAATCTCACACCAAGAGGTTATTGAGGCTGGCCTCAAGCAGGCTCTCTTGCTGATCAAATTCTTTGTCATCATTTGCAGGTAAGTCTCTCCCCCCGCAACGCCCCCGGCCGCTATTTTCAAAATAATTTCTTTTTTCCCAGTCCAGCCATGAATAGTCTCCACCTTCTGCAAAAAGGAACATTACAGCCCAGGCGGCTTTTCTCATCGATCCCAGTGTGTTACCCTTGCAGGATGAGGGCCTCTAGGAAGTGCATCTGTTTCGGGGTGCTGAAACACTTGTTTCCCCTGCGAGGTTCGCACTCAGGGCGGCTGTGCGTGAAACAGCTGAGTGAAACGGAGGCCGTTCTACGAAGTACGGCGTAAACGTGATCTTTGGAGTCGTTCCTCCCTTGGTCAATTTCTGCCCTACCTCTTTGCAAATATGCTGGAAAGAGGCAGTTAAGTGGTTTTTCCAGCTGGGTTGGTTTTTGTAAGTCACAGGAGATGAGATATAGAGGTAGTCCTCGACTTACGACCACAGTGGAGACCAGAACTTCTGTCGCTGAGCAAGGGTGGCTGTTAAGTAAGTTGCATTCAAATTTAGGATCCTTTTTTCTGCAGTTGTTAAAATGAATCGCTGCAGTTGTTAAGAAAATCATGTGGTTGTTAAGTGAAATGGCTTCCCCATTGACTTTCTTTGTTGGAAGTCAACTGGGAAGGTCACAAATGGCGATCACGTGATCCTAGGACGCTGCAACCCTCATATATACATGCTGGTTGCCGACCTCCCGAATCGCAATCATGCAACTGTGGGGATGATGCAACAGTCGTAAGAGCGAGAACTGTCGTAAGTTATTTTTTTCAGTCCATTGTAACTTCAGATAGTCACTAAGCAGATGGTCAGAAGTCGAGGGCTACTTTATTTGAATGGCGGAAGAAGCTGTTGGTGTTTTCCTTTGTCCAGATCCAAATCGTGAGCGTGCTAGAGGGGCTCCCTTTTAAAATGAGGTCTTCTGCTGCAATTCCTCCGCCCAAGGAACAGGCCAGGATGCGTCGTCGGTCTGCTAAGAAGCAAGCGAGGACGGCGGGACGTGGGCTGGGGGGGGGGGCTAGGTGACCTCCGTGGCCCCGTTCACGATGCCGTGTTTCTGAACCGTGGTTGGAGCCTGCGACGGGCTGCCGTCCTTTTCCAAGCGCCGCATCCTTTGCGCAAATATCCTTCCCTCCCTCCCTTCTTCTTTTTCTCTATTCCTTTCTTTCTTCCTCTATTTTCTTTTCCTTCCTTCCTTCCTTCCTCTTTTTCTCCCCTCCCTCCCTCCCTCCCTCCCAATTCCTTTCTCCCTTCCATCTTTTTCTCTTTTCCTTCCTTCCTCTTTTCCTTCTTCCCTCCCTCCCTCTCAATTCCTTTCTCCCTTCTGTCTTTTTCTCTTTTCCTTCCTTCCTCTTTTCCTTCTTCCCTCCCTCGCTCCCTCTCAATTTCTTTCTCCCTTCCTTCTTTTTCTCTTTTCCTTCCTTCGTCTTTTCCTTCTTCCCTCCCTCTCAATTTTTCTCCCGTCCTTTTTCTCTTTTCCTTCCTTCCTCTTTTCTTCCCTCCCTCCCTCTCAGTTCCTTTCTCCCTTCCATCTTTTTCTCTTTTCCTTCCTTCCTCTTTTCCTTCTTCCCTCCCTCCTTCCCTCTCAATTCCTTTCTCCCTTCCGTCTTTTTCTCTTTTCCTTCTTCTCTCCCTCCCTTTTCTGCGGAGACTTTGTGAGCTGCCCTTAGCATTTCTGCCAAGTGTGGGAGAAGACCTGCTGGCCTTCTAGGTGTGGACAGTGGTGTGAAGTCGGCATTTCCACCGACTGACCAGAAGTGGCCGAGTGCCACCTCCTCCTTTTCTCAGCCCTCCCCCGCTTGTAGCATGTGGGGAAGGGCTGCTTTTGACCAGCCGTGCTGTGGTTCTCCCTGCCCGAAATTCAGTGTTCCACAACGGCTGGACAGTGAGTGTGCCAGGATTGCCCAGTGGGTTCAAATGGCCACACTGGGCAAATCCCATTCAGATGCACCTTTTAATATGCGGCAATAACGGACGGCCACTAAGCAAGCCACGTGGGCGGGCGGTGTGGGGCAGCCGGCTTAGGCGGTTGCTGCCTGGGGATGAAACCGAGCCGGCTTTTGCCATCTGCTTCCGGCTGGTTTTTAGGGGATCATAAGGAGTAATTATTATTGTATGGAATTTGACCATCTTCCTTGCGTGGGGCGTGGCACGAGGTGGTCACCTCTACAGAAACTGGAGAGAAAACAGAAACCGAAAATTGAACAAATGAAAACTAAACAATTTTGAACTCTGAAAATTCAGCAGTTTTGAACACTGGATATTGCGAGTTAGTGCGGCAGTGCACAAATCCATAAGAGTGCTACAGAAAAAAAAAATCTAGCTGTAGAGGAATACAGGTAGTCCTTGACTTATGACCAGAATTAGGACCGGAACATTTGTTGCTCAGTGAGGTGGTCCTTAAGTGAGTCACATCCTATTTTATGTCCTTTCTTTGTTGCAGTTGTTAAGCGGATCATTGTTGTTAAGTGTTCTATAGTCATTAAGCGAATCTGGCTTCCTCCAGATGATGAATCTGAATTTCTGTACAGTTACAAGCTTGGGCTACTTTTGAAAAGTCAGCAGAACTGTTTCCTTGGCCTGAACCCATAATTAGAAGAGCTGGAATTTGGGTAATTTCCCCACCCTCCCCCTTCAAAGGGGCAAAACTAAACAGATGATGGGAGTTTTGAACCGCCAAAGGTGTTTTTTCCCCTCACATCTGTTTCAGACAGAGCAAAAAGCGGCTCAACTTTTCAACGCGCTTTAAACTCCAAGAGTCCAGTTCGGTTTTTACACTAAAAACTGCATTTTAAAAAATGAAGTTGCTTGGTTGGTTGGTTGGTTTTCCTAAAGGTTGCAGATTAAAAATATGAAACCCGGTTTGTTTTCTACTCTTAAAAGCTGCACATTAAAATACAGTCGTGTTTTTCCTTAGGGTTGCACATTAAAATATGAAGCTTTGTTTGGGTATTTTCCCCAAAAAGTTGCAGATTAAAAATACGAAGCTGGTTTGGGGTTTTTTTCCCCCCTAAAGTTTGCAATTAAAAACACGAAACCTGGTTGGTGTCTTACTCTAAAAATTGCACATTAAAATATGAATGCTTTCTTCTAAAGGTTGCAGATTAAAAATAGGAAAGCTGGTTTGTTTTCATTCTGAAAGGTGCAGGTTAGAAAAGGAGATTAGCATCAACGGAACAGGCCGTTCGTTTCATTTCCAGTTTCAAGCCACTGTTTTTATGTAGCATGTTGACTTTACTGCTTTGTTTCCGGCCATGGTATTTCACTGCTCGGCGTTCTCCTCGGTTCGCTTTTCTCGGGATATATATGTGGGTTGGGAAATATATACATATACGTGTGAAAAAAATAATAAAAAACAACTTTTCTACAAGTGTGCACAGAAATTAGCTGGCCTTCCTGCTGTGCCAGTTAGAACTGCTCCCTCTGACCCTGAAAATCCTTGTTTTTCTTTGTTTCCCTAAGAACAGCGGCAAGGAACAGTCGTTAAAAAGTGCCAAGTATGTGCCACAGATTTGTCTGATTTTTATCCCAGCTTTTAGGAGCTCAAACCGAGGTATACAAGTAGTCCTCGACTTACAACCACAATTGGGAGCAGAACTTCTTCATTAGGCAAGGTGATCACTCAGTGAGTCAAACCTGATTTTCACATCCTTTTTGTGCTGTGGTCATTAAACGAATCACCATTTAAGCAAACCGCAGCAGTTGTTAAGTGGTTGTTAAGCGAATCCAGCTTTCCCCATTTGCTGTCAGACAGCAGCTGGGGATGTCCAAAACGGTGATGATTTGACCTCAGGATGTTTCAACCGTCGTAAATGCACGCTGGTTGCCAGCAGCCAAATTTTCATCATGGGGACAGTTGTAAGTGTGAGGACCTGCCTTAAGCCAATTTTTTTTCCAGCACTGTCATAACTCCGAACGGTCATTAAACAAATGGTTGTAAGTCAAGGACTATTATATATAGTGTTGTTTCTTAGTTTCTGCCCCTCCCAACAACAGCCCTGTGAGGAAGGCAGGGCTGGAAAAGAGAGACTGGCCCAAACGCCAACGCCCAGAGAGCTTTCAGGGTGAGCAGGTGACCTGAACCCTGGTTTTTTGTGGGAAAATTGATGCCACCTTTCATTTGGCTGTCGCTAGGAGGCTAAACCTGCCCAGTTCTCAAAAAAAGGAGAGCTGAAGCCTCCTCACACCGGTCCAGTTGCACGGACCTATCGCCCTGGTGATGGGGACGGTACTCCAGCCTGTCTTGAGAGCGTGGCCTTCAACCCAAACTGCCCATGAGGCAGACGGTCACCCGCATGCTGTGCCATCCAGCGGCCCCCAGATCGCCAAATGCCACGGTACCCGCCGTGCTCCGTCCTTGGGGCCCCTTTAAAAGCCCCAAAGGGATATGGAGCTCTGCTTTATTTTTAACCCATCGGGAAGGGGGACAGACAGTGCCTTGCGCTCCCCACCTTCCTGTGGGTCCTGCGGTCTGTGAGCCCGCAGATAAGAACCCGGGGAACAGTGTGCCTCTGCACGAGCTACCAACTGGTGGAAAATAAGGAACATAATTGAAATATTCTGCCAGGGAAGGGGATAGACCAGGAATACCCTGGAAAGATTCGGGGGTGCACAGTGTCATCTGGGGATGTTCTCCGCCACCCCTGCATATGATGCCCACAGCCGGAGCACCAGGCATCTTTCCTCCTGGATCTGGCTTCCCAATCTCTGCAAGGTTGAGATGCGTGGACTCCAACTCCCAGGAGGCATCTTGTGTTCCGAATACGTAATAATAATAAAAATATTATCATTTTTCCAAATCAGAGCAGAGAGTAGCAAGAGACGGGCTTGCGTTAGCAGCAGATAGTGGGTGGCACAGCTTACATAGGTAGTCCTCAATCTGCAACCATTCGTTTAACGACGGCTCCAAGTTATGACAGCACCGATTGCAATTGCTGACCTTCCCAGCCGACTTCTGGCTTTAAGCAAAATTAATGGGGAAAGCTGGATTTGCTTCATGGCCATGCGATTCGCTTACTGACCATGGTAATAATGGTTGCAAAATCATGTCCACGATGACTCGCTTAACAACCACATTGCTTAGTGTCCCAAAATTATTTATTTATTTTACGCATTTCTATGCCGCCAATTTCCAAAGACTCTTGGCGGCTTACGTAGATTAGCTATTATACATTGTATGATGACCACCACCTCCGCCCGGCTGGCTGGTGATGTTGCATCCGGGGCATCTCCGCAGTTCCTGCTCCGCCCCTGGCAGGAGAGAAGTCCATTTTCAACTCGCCACTCGACTCGCCGCTCCCACCGTAGCCAGCCAGCTCCCACCGAAGTGGTCCCCAATTTACCTAATTGCCAGTTTTTACATGCTTTCAAACTGCTGGGTGGGCAGAAGCTGGAGGCGAATGACAAGAGCTCATCCCGTCATGCGGAGCTGCGGACCGAACCAGAGTGCCGGCCATTTCTGGTCAGCACAACTGGCGTACTTAAGCTGCTACGCCACCGGACCTCATAAATTATGGTCGTAATTCGAGGACTATTGGATAGACAGTATAGTTGCTAGGGAATTCTGGAGTTAAAGCCCACATCTCTTAAAGTTACCAAGTTTGGAATCACTGGGCTCGGCAGGAGGAATTGCACTGCAACTCCTATCATCCCCAAACCACAGCAGTCTCTGGCAGGGGTCCAACCGTCCATTCCTCCCCAGTTGCTGAAAAATTTGGGAATTGTAGTCCAACACTTCAGGGAGGAACCAACTTGGCAAAATCCAAGTTAAAGGAATTAGTCTGGATCGAGGAAGTAACGTGCAGTGGTCAGAGGGCTGAGTTCAAGAATCAAGCAAGTCACAAGTCGGCGCCATTCTTAGCCTGGATGCTCACATGCACTGCCTCGCCTAGGGGATAATTTGGGGGAGGGGCTGCGGTGATCCTGGAGACTGTCATCTTCTTTGGGGGTAGTAATAAAAGTTGCCCAAAGATCACGGGTGCAATGCCCATCAAACCAGGTGGAACGTTGAGTAGATTACACCAGTGTTGCCACCATTTTGCCTTTTCTGCCCACACCCTAAGAGGAAAAAAGTGGGGTTGAACCCAGGCACGGGGAGGTCCCTTTGGGAAACCAGCTGTGCAAAATGAGCAGGTTTACCTTAGGTAAAAATGGAAGTTTCGAGGTTGGCACCATGGGGATTTTAGCTGCTAATTTCTTGACAGTTTAGCTAAAACATTTTTCTTTTTGGGAAGGGATAAAAGGAGCAATATTCAATGTTTTAACTTTCAGTGCCTAATGCTTTAATGTTTTTTCTCCTTTTAATTGTTTTATACTGTTATTTACAACACTGTGGCTTACAGTGAGGTGGGTGGCACATAAATTTAATCAATTAATATTAATAAATACATAAATTCAGAAGTCAGTAATATAAAAATATATAAAATAGGATAACTTCCCCTAAACATGTCGTTTGAAGGGGCAGGTAAAAGTAAAGCCATGGGCATAATGCAGTCATATTATTGTTGTTGCTGCTGCTATTATTATTATAATTATTATTAGCCATTAACTGTGCAGGCTGTTTCTCTAAACCTTCATCGCTCACCTTATTTCACCCGCTTAGCTTGCTATGCGAGAGCCGTTCTGCGCATCCCGGGCGCTGCCCCTGTTTGAGAAAGGCGAACATTTTCTCACCGTCTCTTCTCCTCCACTTGGAAGGGAGAAGGTCTCTCCTGGATGGGGGACGGAGCGTCTTCTTGCGACAAAAGCCCGGCTGCCTTTTTAGGAAGTCTGCATTTTTTGCAGTTTTGCTACAAATCATGACCTGCATCAATGAGAATATGCACAGGGGTGCGCAGGTTGTTCTCTTTAAAGCGGTTTCAATGCCGGATTATCTCCCCGTTCCAAAATAGCTTGTCGTTTCTTTCCAGGAATCTAGAAAATGTCCAAGCTGACCGGCCACCCCTGTTTGTCCGTGAGCTGATCAGACTGCTGTCCACTTGTTCACAAAAGGTAGTTGATCTTTTGACCTTCTCCACCAAAGTTGGGGGGGTCAATTTTCTAAGAGGCGAGAATAGACACGAGTTGAGAAGAAGACAAGAGATGACATCAACTTTGTAGCTCGTATCCCCGTGGGAGAAACCACATCAATGTGAGATGACCTTGCAAGGAGAAAGCTAAGAAGCGTGCTACTGCCTGCATTTGACTCCTTGCAAAGGCCTTCACCTAGAAGAGGTGGGGGTACCAGACCCCCTTACCCGTCTCCTGAGAAATGTGCATGCCGGTCAAGAAGCAACAGTTAGAACTGGACATGGAGCGACAGACTGGTTCCAAATTGGGAAAGGAGCACGGCAAGGCTGCATATTGTCACCCTGCTTGTTTAACTTATGTGCAGAGTACATTATGTGAAATGCTGGGCTGGGTGAATTGCAAGCTAGAATTAAGATTGCTGGGAGAAATTTCAGATCTGCAGACAATGCTCTTCTAATGGGAGAAAGTGAAGAGGAGCTAAGGAGCCTCTCGATGAGGGTGAAAGGGGAGAGTACAAAAGCTGGCTGGAAACTCAACATTAAAAAAAAATCAGGGCATCCGGTCCCATCACTTCCTGGCAAGTAGGGGAAGAAATGGAAGCAGTGGCAGATTTCACCTTCTTGGGCTCCAAGATCACTGCAGGTGGTGACTGCAGTCATGAAATCAAAAGACGTTCCTTGGGAGGAAAGCTATGGCAAACCTAGACAGTGTATTAAGAAGCAGAGACATCACTTTGCCGACAAAGGCATCAATAAGGTGTAGGATGACTGGCCAACTATTACCGAAATGGTGAGGGAAACAGCTAGGAAGGAAAAGGCATATGATGAGATGTATGAGAAGCTGAACTCAAAAGAAGAAAAGATCTTGTACAACTGGTCAGACAGAGAAACAGAGTGGAGAGGGATGTGCTGCAAGTTAGGGTGGTAAAAGATATGGATGGAAGTGTGCTGACAAACCAAGAGAGTGTTTTAGGTTGGTGGAAGGACTACTTTGATGAACTGATGAATGTCGAAAATGAGAGAGAGAGGAGGTTAGATGAGGCAGACATAATGAACTAGGATGTACAAAAAATTAGTAAGGATGAAGTGAGGTGGCAGAGAGGAGAGGTGACGATCAGTGAACAGCAATATGTTTTGATGCCAAGAAAGAGTACTACCAATGCAATGTTTGCACTAATAATGCTGCAGAAGTACAGGCAAGCCAGCAGGAACTGCACTGTGTGTTTGTGGATTTGGAGAAAGCATATGAGTGCTGAGACAGGAAC